>JAZHYW010010186.1:0-40373 GCA_037355805.1 Ixodes ricinus | reverse complement strand
TGTACTTCGTTCGGGCTACGTATTGCTCAGAACAAAAAGATACTATGCTGTTGCCACACTGAACGCTTTTCGAATCAGACCCCGCCAATTATTCTCCTGGTGAAAGGCGCTTGGCTCTTCAGTCTTTTCAGGCCACAATCCCGCGGACTGAAATATTATTTTATTTCTATTGCATTATTCCTTCCTGACAAAAATATATGGTTGTTGTTTCTATCAACACCCAAATCGATAGCTTTGCGGGTGACACTTTGCAGAGACATCGACCCTCTCTTCTGTCGTCGTCGCTATGGAAAGACCCTTCTCTCCGCTTTTGGCGCGAAGCTAGAAGGCTAGGTTTTCCCGTCGGCGGCTCCGCAATGCCGCCAGTGACAGCGCTACGAAAGAGAATCTTCCGTGTCGTCTGCTTGAAAACTTGTTTTCAAACAATTTCCGCGTTATGCAAATTCCACTTTGGCAATTTCCTGTTGCTACGCATAGTGTTAGAGCGGTTTCAGAAACTTTCATCGAGCTTACCCGCTTACCTCGCGGATCGCTTGCTGGCAGGTCGTCTCCGGCATCCTACCGCAACGGCTGCTGCGAGAATTCACCGCGCCTGCACCTCCGTCCATCAGATGCGTGACGGCACCAGCTCACCAGAATTGCACGGCCGATGCCTACAGCTATCGCTTTCGTTTCTTTCGCACATTGTAAGCGAAACACACAACTTCTTTAAAAAAAACATGTTTTTGTTTGTTTTTTAGCAACTTACAATTGAAAACAAAAACAGCGGGCTCCGTTCACTCTCTGACCAAACGCTTGACGAGCCTGCTGTAGCTGCGTTCGTTTTACCCACCGTTACTAGATCAACTCAGTTGTGAGACCTTCCATAAACCTTTTGCTACATTGGAGGGTCCGAAACCGTGTCCGATTTTTTGCAGCTAGCAGTGTGGCGCTGCCAGCTGTTAATCCACGCCGGCTATCTCCTTACATGACAACGGGGACTTAGGACAAAAAGCCGCTGCGGTACTTTAGCTTGATCGAAGGTCAGCCAGCCCATGCAGTTCGCGGCAGCAAAGGGGTACATCAAATTTTACCAAAAAACTATTACATAATCGCAGGCACGTTTTATAAAAGTTCGGTGTCAGATATTGGACACTTTAAGCGTGCAAAAGCACAGTAGCCGATAATAAACCACGAGAGCAGTCAGCCAAATACATAGCAGCAACAACAAGGATAAAAACAACGCCGAGTATTCCAAAAAGTCAGAGAGGAAAAAGTAGAATGTACTAAACCTTTATGTGAAGGTGGCACCTAAATTTATGCTCTTTTTTGTAGAGAGTGTTTAGTGGTGGTGTGACAGATTTAATATGAAGCGGCCCGATCGAGGTAATTCGTGCGATGTGACGGATTACAGGGCTGATTTCGCATCAAGGTCGCGAAGGGATTATGCGATGTTTTAGGTTAGCTAAGTGTGAATGTAATGAACGCTGCTTTGCTGGAACTTAGCCCTACGATACGTTTGTTAAAAGTTTTGAACGCGTGCATTTGCTGAATTGTCTTTACGTTTAGGGCCTTAAATAATGATGCAGTGGGATGGAGAGAGGGTAGAGAAGATGTTGTAACGCACAGCCCTTTTTTTGTAAAAGGTGCAACTCTTGTCAGGTTTGTTTTGGTTGTAGGGTGCCCCAAATAGGGTTGCAGTAATTTAAGTGGGAACAAACGTAACGATTTGTCAGATAGTTAAATTAATGTTATGTAGGGAAGTACTCGTTTTAAACTTTGTTGCTAAGGTAGCAGCACTTGGATAGCTTTGCTTGGACGTAATCTATATGAGCATTCCAGCTGCATGTTCTAGACAAACAACACACCCAGTAGGCTTCTAAATACAGCTTGGTACGATTAAATGTGACGTTCATCATTGATTTTAAGACAAAATGGATCGTTTACCTTTTATTTCTGAGGTTTAAACAGAATGGCGCGGGGTCTTGTCTACAATTCAACTTTAATTTGTTGTTCGGTGTCCGACAGGCATTTGTTTTAACACTTCTTGCACTGTGGAAATGGAAGTGAGGATGATTTCATGAGAAGTAAAAATGCCGGTATCATCCGCAGTGCGATTACGAGTTTCTAGCATCAATGTTTTGGAGCTAACGTTTACGATGTCGTTAATGTACAGAATAGAATAACAATGGACCTAAATGCTGACACCTGGGGAACCCCCGATGTTACGGCTAGCCTATCTGAATGAAAATTTGGAAAAAGACACGTACTGATTTTTATTTAATAAATAAGATTTTAAACTATCATGCGCCATGCCCCTTATTCCATAAAATGGCAATCTTGGCAAGTAAAATGTCAAAGTTGGTTGAATCTCAAATGCTTTTTTGAGTAATCGAGAAAAACGCCCAATGTTATCTTTTTGCGTGCTGAATGCTTTTAAGATGAGTTCACTTTTTGATTCGATAAATGCTTATTTCAAAGTAGATCGATGCTTACGAAATCCAAATTGTGTGATTCCGATAGTAAAAATAGCATGTTTATCAAAGATGTGTTAAAGAGTTTTTTCTGTAGAAGCTTCGAGTGGTTTGGAAAAGACGGGAAGGAATTGAAATGGGCCTCTAGTTCCTTATGTCAAACATATCACCACCTTTATGTAACACACTAACTTTTTGATACCTGCATTTTAAGTGGGAAAACAACCGCCTTCAAGAGCAAGGTACTATATATATATATATATATATATATATATATATATATATATATATATATATATATATATATATATATGCCCGAATACGGATTGCAACTTTGTCAATAACGTATTTCATAGGTTTTACTTGCAGCAAAATGTTCATCGGCAATCAGTTTTACTATTTTTAAGATTCATGATAGTTGAGCAGCACTTCTGCCTCATCAGTGGGGAACAAAAACATTGTATCTCGCTCTGTGACAACCCCATGAACTCTAGGGCTTTTCTATCTCCGCAGGATGGCACACACGTGGACGTACCAACATTTACAAGAAATTATCAAATCGCGTCCGCGCATGGTGACGTCTGTTATTTGAGCGCGCTTTGGCTTGGTTGCTTCATGAGTGCGGGTCAGTTTTGGGGTGTGCTTATGCGGTTTACCAAAGATCCGGATTCTCTTCCACATAATATCAGGTTTCAATGTTTTCTAATGGATCAAAAAGTCTGTTGCTGATAGTCACGCTTAGCGGTCCTTAGCTGATCTCTGTTAGTTTATTTTCGATAAGATTTAAAGGCTACAAGTCTACTACCTTTTTTCTATTTTTTGGCAAACTTCACGATATGAAAAAATTCTGTTTTCGTATCATTGATAGTAGGCTACGCGTGAACGCAGGGTCGGACGCAATTTTTAGAGGTACTTGGAGGTGTTGATGTCACAAGAAAAATAGCTTCGTATACTATATTGTGCTAAATATATCGAAAAAATAAATTATATGCGGAATGAAACTGATTAGCTGCAATGAAACGAATATCAGTAGCTCTTACTGTCGAGATATAAACGACTACAGTATCGAACGCTTTGTTGCGCTTGTATCGAACATAAACTGGGATGATATATACAGTGAGCCAAGCTCCAGTAAATCCTATGATAAGTTTTGGAGAAAATAAAAGGTGCCTATGAAGACGCATTTCCGTTTAGAAAAGCCAAAAGGCATAAGAAGTCACGGAAACCCTGGATTACGGAATCTCTTTTCAAACGGATAAATGAACGAAACAAGCTTTACGATGCATTTATAAAAACTAAAGACATCAATAAATTGATCGAATACAAAAAGATACGAAACAAGTTAAGCTCCGACATAAAGAAGTCTAAAGCAAACTATTACAAAAATAAATTCACTGCAATTCAACATAATCCAATGAAAGTATGGAAGGCAGCAAAAGAACTGATGTCTAAGTTGAGTAGCACTATCCCCAGTGTCCTTAGAATAGATAGTGTTGATTATTCAGGTAGAACACTTGCAAATTTGTTTAATGCCCATTTTTTACATTCAGGCGCTCCAACGTCATCCTCGTTCCACGAAAAAAACTTTGAATTTTATATGTCGACACGCCCACCAGGATCTATATTTTTATCACCAACCACGGAGACCGAAGTTTTTAACGTGATAAATTCATTAAAAAACAGCGGCGCATGTGGCGATGATGAATTAAAAGTTAAACCTATAAAAGCAATTGCTAATATAATTAGTCTTCCTTTCTCTGCAATCTGTGATAAAATATTAGGCACAGGGGTATTTCCTCCGAAACTAAAGATCGCCCGAGTATCAATGATACACAAAGGTGGACCAATTAATACTTTAAACAACTACAGACCCATATCCGTATTACCAATATTCTCAAAAGTAATAGAGAAGATAATAAATTCCAGACTGACGGAACATTTTAGCAAACATAATCTCCTTGTAAAACAGCAATATGGTTTTCAGAAAGGGAAATCTACTGAAGAAGCTTTACTGAATATTAAGAATAAAATTTTAACTAATTTTGAAACCAAGCTTTATACATTAGGGGTATTTTTAGATTTCAAAAAAGCCTTTGATTCGATCAAGCATGAAATAATTCTTAAAAAGCTTTATAATTATGGTATAAGAGGTCTTGCCCTACAACTCATTCAAAGTTATTTATCAGAACGTGTCCAATACACCACTCTTGGTTGCGAAAAATCAGAAACTGGTAATATACATTATGGGGTTCCCCAAGGATCAATCCTCGGACCACTTCTATTTCTGATGTACATTAATGATATTGTTAACATACCACATACTCCTGATATTGTACTCTATGCAGATGACACAAATGTATTTTTTTCGGGTACGAACATAGATCAGCTTGAAACATTAGCGAACAACTGGATGATAGAGTTAAGTACGTGGTTGGCGTGCAATGAATTGGAATTAAACGTTGAAAAAACGAAATATATTATATTTAGAGCAAAAAATATAAATATTAATCGAAAACTAAACATTCGATTTAGGAACACTGAAATCGGTTACGTAAAAACCCACAAGTTTTTAGGAGTATTTTTTCAAGAAAATTTAAATTGGTCTTACCATATTGATCGGATTCGACCCGACATATCACGGGCAATCGGAATTATAAGTAGGCTAAAATATATTCTTCCGGCTTGGTTAAAGCGCCAGCTCATATTATACTCTTGTTCATTCTCGTTTAAGCTATTGCAGTTTAGTATGGGGTACATGCTCAAAGACCTGTGTATCTCAGTTACTTCTATTGCAAAAAAGAGCAGTGCGCTCAATCGCCAATGTATCATATCGGGAACACTCCCGCCCATATTTCATAAAATACTCCCTTCTTACAGTAGAACAATCACTCACTCAGAAATTGGCAATATACATGTTCCACAAAATTAAACTACACCCTGAGTTCGTGCAAGAGAATTGCATCAACAGGGCATCCACATACACCTTCCGTCATACGCACTACCTACAGTCGAGAATACGCACCAATTATGGTAGTCAAAAAATACTTAATCAGATCGCACAATTATTAAATAACCATCCTGAAATACTGTCCATGATTAATAGCTTTAATACAATACACACATTTAAAACCACCATAAAAGGTTTCTTCTAGGTCTAACATAATCTGTGTTGGTATTTTTATGTGTTTCTGTTTTATTATATCACAATTTGTATATGTCACTGTGTCTTTGTGTAATGGTATAATTGTTTTGATTGTTTTGTTTTTTGTACATTTTGTTGCTGGACTGTACAGGGGGACGGGCCCTTGTCAGGCGACCATAGTCGCCTTTTGCCCTATCCTCCAAGACGTTTGTCTGAATAAAGTATATTCAGTATTCAATATTCCAAAGAGATAAATGATTTTCATTCATTGTTACAAGCTGCTGGTGTTCGTTTGAATGGGAATTGAAAGACATAAAAGGTATGCCGCGATGTTGTTGTTGACGTCGTCGTTGTTGTTGTTGACGTTGTCGCTGTCGTCGTCGTCGTTGTTGTTGTCGTCGTCGTTGTCGTAGCGGTTGTTGTCGTTTTTGTCGTTGTTGTTGTTGTCGTTGTTGTTGTTGTTTTGGTTGTTGATGTTGTTGCTGCTGGTGTTGTTGTTGTTGTATTTACTGAAATAGATAAAAGACAAAGTTGTTAAAAGTCACTTTCCAATATTTGCTAATCTTATGTATATTATACATTGCCTCAATTACTAACTTTGCGGGATCTTCTTGTTGTTGTTGTTTTGCTGTAGGTGTGTGTTTGTATATGCTTGTTAGATTTTTTCGTGATGCCTGTGTTTTGTGTTATGTAATTCATTTGTGTTTCTGCAAAGGTGTCTCTGTTGCTAACTGACGTGGAGCTGGAGCCTCATCAAGCTGCACCGTGCAGCTTTTTCTGCCGTCCCTGTCACTTCTGTTTTAGTAGATATCAATCGCATTACTAATATAATATTAGTAGTAGTCTGAGTAGCACTAGTAGTATAAGTTTTAGTGTACAGCTTTGTGTACTAAAGCCGATTGTTTAATATATCAAAGTAGTAATGTTGAGCCTGGATTATTCAGTGTGGCCTCAGTGACAACGTGAATATATTTGACGTATCTTTAGTGCCTTGTTGTATGTTTCTTTTTTTAAGAAAGCGCTGGTTCTTCTTTTTTCGATAATTTTGTTTTTTATTTATTGATGTCCTTGTTTTGTGTTAGTGTTGCTTGCCTTGTAGGGTACCAAGGGCCGGTCAAGCTGAAAATAGCAGTTTCTTTTTCCTTTGGTTTTCCCCCATCATGATGGAAATAAAGAAATGTTTCAAACGTTTCAACGTTTCAAATAATTATGCAGCTCTTATTGGTAATATATGCTATTGTGACTTCTATAGAGGGCCTTAATTAGAACGAGACGACGATTGATCAACCTGCTGTTACTTAAATACAATACAGAACAACCCGTATGGAGCGTAAATACGAAGTGCAAAACCCGTCCTATGAACTAAAACAATAAAACAGCGTACCCTCGCAGACAATGTTCTCTGGAATTCCGCAATCGCAAATTTCATAAACGCCTCATATCCGGCGCAGAACTGCTCCGTGGGTTTCCGCTGACCATCACCCGTGCCGGAAGTGCTGCGTTCAACGAGAAAAAAAGATGCTTAAAGTTGGCCGAATTTTTATCGCTTTTCCGCTTAATGTTCCTCCATAAAGAAATGTTCCTTCGTGAATTTGTTTGGAACTACACACTACTGCTGTAACACGGGCTCCTAGAAGACCATTCAACATGACTCGTTTTGAACTTTAAAGGTATCTTCGAAGATTACGCAGGATTGCCTGGTAAATGTGTAGAATGCATATGTATATGCATACGAGAAAACAACTTACCGACGAGAATGCAATATATTTTTTTTTAAAGATGTTTTGTTATTTTTGCTTGTTCAGACGTTCGCGTTTGAGTGAGATTGACTGAGTTGTAACCGTTTGAAACCGCTTACAGCCCGATTCACATGGTGCGAGGTTGCTTGCGAATCCGCAGCTGCAACCGTCGGGCACCGCAACTTGACCCAGGCTTGTTTTGGCACTCGAGCGACGTCGCAACTGCGAAATTGCAAGTAAAATTGCACCATGTGAATCAGGCTTACGACGAGAGAAGGCACTGGACCAGTGGCGCCATCTATCTATCTGTTAGTCCTGGAACAGTTCCAATCTGCGTATAATTAGACTGAAGGTTTTGCAGTATTTTCGATATTAAATATTCGCAATAGCTATATTAGGTCTTCACAATAAGTTATCGTTAAACCTTAGGAAGATATATCGCACTATATTTAAGCCAGTGGATGAAACATAACATAGTTCGTTTATTCATCTGTTTGTTTGTTAGTTTGCTTGCATTGTTGTTGTTGTTGTTGTTGTTGTTTTTTTAGAAGGGATAGTTTGGTTTGTACATCACGACGTCTAACCCTGCATCTTGAGGGTATGCCACGCTGTAGTGATAAAACTGCAAGCCGGTTCAATACCCGCTCACATCACGACCGATAGTAGCGGAGATTGAACCCGTACACCTGACGGGTTCTGCAGAGAGTGATCGCTTTCAATTCATGCGGTCTTATCTCCACTGTGTTGGGTGCCCATTTGGAAACCCTCGTAGAAAGCGAAGTTCTTCGGCTCGTTGCTTAACATTTTGATATGGAGCCGCAAAGTATGACACACCGAAGTTCGCAAAAAGCAAATACTGAACGCATTTTTTCTGACCGATGGGTATTGGTTTAGCTTAGAAAATTGCAGCAGCCTGCGAGTCGAAGCCTGGACGACCCCCGACATAAAAGATCCCATGAAAGATTCATTGCTGCCAGGAATAACCAATCCCTTTCTCCGAAAACGAACGTTGACATGTTTCGCTCCTAACGGGTTTTTCTTTCTTCGCATTCCACTCGCCCCGTCGCAACCCCTAAAGTGTTCGTCTTCTTTTTGTCTTACGTATATGTGTTTGTTTGATAGCTACGTATCTCGGTGTGCGCGTGAATCGCATGATGCGATCCACTCACGTCATGCGACGCCAAGGAGAAGCCGTAAGATGTACTTCTTCCGCCCGCAAGCTGACAGTGCGATGGAAGCTACGTGCTCGTTGGACGACCAGCCGTACGCCTATCTTTCGCCACGTGATCACCCTCCATCCCATATCCGCACGCAGAGAGTGGGGACAGGTGATCAAAAGGGAGACGGCTGATTGGTCCGTCGAGCACGTAGCTCCCACCGTACTGTCGGCTTAGCGGTTAACGGAGCATAAATTATGATTTGGGACTGTGATGCACATAGGAATTGCAGAGATCTCCGGGGATCTCTCACTACTGCGATGCCGATTTTATTTTTGTCGAGCCGTCCCTGCATATATCGTTTAAGGTCCTTCGACGCAAACAGACGGAACTCATTCAGAATTCATTTCAGGTGTCCAGCGTTGGGAGAGCTCTGCAGTCACTTAGAGGATGAGAACTCTGGGGCGTCTCTTTCGACTGTCCGGACTTCGGCATGCGCTTATTGCCTTCCACCGTGTTTTGGCTACGAGTGTGCATTTGAAGCTCACGAGATGCCGAAGCATCATCAAAGGCAGAGAGCTCGGCGCTGAGGGGGGTCAACTGGAGGACCTCCTTACCATTCTCGTGCCTTCGGCACTATAGTACGGTTTCAAGCAGGCTGAGGCCCCACGGTTCCGATGAAGAACAACGATATAAGCCTGTGTTTGAACCACCGCGATTCTAAAGCTTTGTCGCTCTCTAAAATTACGTATTATAATTTATACGTAGTTGATATAGGATAGGCAGAATTTTGTTTTTCAGATACATTTGAAGAAAAATATCAAAAAAAACATTTGCCGGTAAAATTTACGTCAATTCGGATATATCAGGAAAATCTGAATTTAGAAGTCACACGACCAAATTTAAAAATAAATGTTTTACAGATAAGTTTTTCAAGAGCACTGAGTCAGTTTCCTTTGAAATCTCCGACTACTGACAAAAATGGGTTTAGCTCTTTAGCTTGTCAAGGTTCTGTTCAAGGCAACAGGTCATGATACCTCTGGGTCACAACAAAAGCCATTGTTTTGGGTGTCCAGTTTGAACCATACTATTTGTGCTTCTTCGAAGATGGAGAGGTAGTGTTTTTGAAACAGTGGAAGCTATGAACCCGTAGCTTTCGGTGGCCGCTATCTCGGGGCGATCTACCAGACTTTGTCAGTATATGAAGGCTATGGTTTCACTTTAACACCCTATCTGACAATGCAAACTGATGGGACCGATCGGACCGGCGTCAAAAGTGCGCCGTCATGGTGTTCGTTTAATTATAATGCAATCAAATGCTAAGGTGCAAGCGAGCTGGACAAGAATGACGAAAAACTCCCTGGAGAAAGGGAACAAGGGAGACAAAGGACAAACACAAATCTCCAAACACAGCTAGGTGACTGGTGAGCGACCAAAAAAATCCGCCTGGTCCGGGTATCGAACCCGGGACCTCTCCATTGCGTGGAGAGAGATTCTTGCAGTTTCTTCAGATTTCCGCAAGACCCCAAAGCGCGAAAGAACAGGATTAAGACATGGAGTTACAGACTGTACTCGCATCGCGGGTTCGATGAAGATCTTCACCAAAAGAGCACATCCACGGAATTTGATGTATACCAAGGGAAAAAAATACTCCGAAATCGCGATAGACATGCAAGTCTTTAATAACCTGACAACCACAATAATAAAATAATAATAACAAACGACTTACCTCGACGGCGTACGATTTGTTTCTCATGCTGGCCTGCATAACGCCGGTAATGCACTTCAGGTCGTCGTCGTAACTGATCTGCATGACGTGGTTTGATTTTACTGCATTTTCACCCCTCGTCACGAAGCTAAGTTGTTCGCAGGAAAAAAAAACGCACATTGCGGAGGCCTCTACGGTTATGAGGATGCACTTGTTTTTGTCGCTCGTTTACCGAGGCCAGCAAATCTATCGTGTCATCTGCTACCAAAGCAAAGTGGAGTGTAAGACTTCAGAAATGGCTTGCATCGTTGCGATACGACACTGAGACGACAAGAACATCTTCATAATTAGATATCAAGAAGTTAGGTTGCTTAAAAAAAATTGTTTAGTTACTTGTAAGCAAAAACCTAGCCTCATGTGGAGTCTCTATGCATTAGTCCATAGCAACGTCCCTAGCAACCGTTTGTTTGGACCCAGACGCCATGTTGTGACGTCATCACTTACCTTGCTAAACCTGTGTAACCAAAAGTAGGGTCTGAATTACCGATCACTAGGAGCTGAAGGAACACCGTTCCCATGATTCTTTTATCGTGGGCCGGGGCACTTGGGTGATATAGCAAATGGTCTATTCAGTTTCCCCACTAAATTTAGCGGAAAATTGACATCACGTAACCTAAACAGCAATACAATTCCCCGCTAAATTTAGCGGGCAATTGAATTGGTGTTGAAGTCACGTGACGTCAATTTTCCAGCTAATGTTAGCGGGAAACTGAATGAACTATTGCTATATTACCCAAGCATCAAGGAGAATGCAGGGATTGGTGTTCCACGCGCCGCACGTGCTGGCCTCAGCAGTAGTAACTTTTCTAAAGCAAATACCTAAAACAAATGCCATCTTGCACGCGCGTTCGTCAATGCTTTATTTTTGGTTATTTACTTCGAACATTTTATACGGGAAGGCGTGCGCGTGTGGCACGTGGAACACCAATCCCTGCATTCTCCTTGATGCTTGGGTAACATAGCAAATGGTCTATTGATGTTAGGTCACGTGGCGTCAATTTTTCAGCTAAATTTTTCAGCAAACGGGAGCCTAACAGCTGCGCTCTAAGAAGAAATTTGAAGAAAACTTTGCGCTGAAAACAGTAGCACGGATAACGCGCACTTCATGTAGTGGACGTGTTGCACTTTCCGGACACAGAATTAGGCTCAAAAGTTTCAGTATAAAGCCCCATCTCGTCCTTTTTAGCCAAATAAACCATGTATATCATGTTGCTACGCTTGTTAATATCTGTTTTTTTTTACCCTGACTTTCTATTATGAACGACTCGCACTATGAACAATTTTTCGGGGAAACGGAGGCGTTTATATTAGCGAGACATGACTGCGTATATACACCTTTTCAACATAGACCAGCCATCTTGAATGTTCACGAAAAATGAATGATTGTCACACATTCTTGTTTTGCCTCACCTATATCTTCTCGCATATTCCAGGTTGAAATGTCTTATTAATTTTTCAGCCCGCATGGCAGATACGAAACCGAGAAACAACTTTCAGGAAAAGAGCTCACCGAAAAACAAGTTCACGTGCCCAACCACTTGTCATCAGATATTTAACTTGTTCTGCTGTACAGTAGTAAGACTGGAAATATTTTGTGGGCACAAAATATAAAATCAGTATTGTATTATTTTTATTATTATTATTATTTAATTAGTTCTATTAGTAATATCATAATTAGAAGTACTATTTGGGTGGTAGGAGTATAGTAGTTATTTTCTACCAATATAATATGTTTATAGGTTGGGGACTGTACTTTACTTCAGTGGAAGAGATCAAATTCAAGTGGCAATATATGTCAAAATGCACCAAGCGGTTTCTGTTAGCTGTCACCCACCTATCAAAATGGTGTATATTGTAAAACAAAAATGTACGCGTACATCCCCCCCCCCCCCCAACCTCCTTATGCAATGCCCTCGAAGGAGGTGCTTTAAAAAAAATACAAAATTAGAACAAGAAAAAAAGTAGTTTAACATGCACTGACATAAAGGAATCATCTATACCACTTATCACCTTGCGGTAAACTATAGTCAAAGATACGAGCCGCGATTTCCTATCATGAGCTAATTAGAGACCACGTGATACATTCCCCAGGCGTTTCTATGAATGAGACACTTTTATGCGTATATCAGAGCAATACCAAATACAGAAATACAATTTTTGGCGCAGGAACAAATAGTTTTCTTACTGGCTTCTGATTTGACCTGGCGGACCATAGCTAAGAGCGTAGTCTATCATAGGTTGAGAGAAAGTATAGTAAAGTAACTATAAAATAGATCGAGCGAGTCAGTGACCTCAAAAACCTCCACTCCTCTTTAAAAAAAAAAGAGTTTAGGCTATGAAGACTTTTTTTTAACAATCCTCGGTGGAAGTTACGGACCCGTTGGACCAGTCCCACGCCTATCTATCACCACGTGACCACGCTCTCCTGCTCATACCCACCAGAAGAAAGCGGGGTCAAGGGACGAACTGGAGGTGGTTAATGCGGAGAGCAAGTCGTCTGCTTCTTGCACATGAGTTCCGGTGACGTCAGTAAGACGCGGAGCTCTGATTGGCTCTGATTGAAGAATAGTGGGTAGACCTCAAAGCTAGCTGCCTTTGAGGTCTACAAACTATACTTCCAATCAGAGCCAGTCAATAGCTCGGCGTTCTGGCGTAACCACAACCCCTGCGAAAAAAGCAGACGAACTTGCGCGCCGCATTGGTCCAGCGACTGCGTAGCATCCACCACAATGTCGTCTGAGAGTGAACTGAGCGCAGAGGCTTTCCAATAATCGTCTTCTGTGGTCGGTCATCTTTGCCCGCTGAGCTGTGGGACGCAGTCTAAGCTTTCACGAAATATCAGATGATTGATCAACTGGGCATGCGTGACTTTAGCGTCCACAGATCACTTAATCAGCATTTTTCCGGATGGGTGATAAGCGCTGTAAAGGTTCATACTGGCCTAATAGCAACCCCCCCTCCCCACACACACGCACACAACGTAAAAAAGGCTGGAACGTTTTGGTGCAAACCAAAAGCTTGTCAGTGCCTTTTTTTCATCACGTTACGCACTGTCAACAGAGTTTATAAGCCAACACTGATTTTTTCTAGTAGAATATTGGGGCATTTGTGCAAATGATAGTTAAATAACACGACAGTGATGGTAGTCATTCTAAAATTGAAGTCAGCAACAAGTGACCGCACGAGAGGGTGACAACATAAATTTAACAGCGGCTTAAATATCGCGCATGCGCAACAGTCATATTAATAGTTTCGTTTTCTCGTTGCTCGTTTCATTCTTTAATATTTTTGTGTAATAACAAAACACACATACACACACACTTACAAACGCACAGACACAAAAACTATCCCACGGGTTGTAAGGCGCGTCGGACACTGCCCGAATCCGACAAGGCGCATGCCAGTCAAGCGTCACGTACTTCCCCAAGATGGTGGAATTGAATCGGGCAGTAGCCAACAAAATCGTCACCTGCATCGCGTGATGACACGTCACGTGATATTACGAGGAGGCGCGTATCCCCCACCACGACTGGGTATGCACTCGTAAATGCATGCGAGGCTGCGAAGGGTACCTTGGCGAGTAAAAAAAATGCGCGTGCTTACACACACGTGCGGCAGTAACCAGAATGCCACGCTTGCAATGATGCAAAAACCAGCACGCTGCATACAACAAAAAAAGAATAAAAAAGTCAGGGTTTGCCCATCACCAGGTGGGAACACTGCGCGTACGCAAAAACCAACTTCAAATAAAAATTATAAAAACTGCTTGCGCGTGCGTTGCGCCGACAGTAGCGCCACTTTTTGTGACGCGACGTCAGAGGCGTGTGTTGGAGTTGCAGGATGACTCTTTGGACGCCCGTGCTCGTTAGCCAACCGGTCCTGTGGATCCACGAGCACGCCCAAAGCTCACTAAACGCCATCTTGTCATCTAACGATAAAGCTTTGCACAAGAGGCTGGACTACCAGGGGACATCTATGCCTTTCTTATTTTATGAATAACTATAGGCGAAACAAAACAAAATCACCGGGACTTTTACGTAAAAACCATATAATAAACAAACAGATAAAAACACGATTGTTTTTTGTAGTACAGTGCAAGACATAACTAGCTACGGAATATGTAGCATCTGCATCTTCTCAACTGAAAATTGTGGCTTTCTGTGAAAGGCAGACCTGCGCAAAAAGTCTGCGGGTTTATATAGTCTCCAAGCCGCAAAATACATGTTCCGACACGAATACCCATTTGCAAAAAATCTTAGAAAAAATAATTTTCAAAACATCAAAATGCTTTCTCGGATCACCGGACAACAGATACTCAGCTACATATATTAGGCAGCATTTGTATATTCTAAATTGATAATTGTGGCTCCCTGTGAAAATCACACCTTCACCAAAAGTCTGCGAATCTTAGTCTCTGAAGCTCAAAATTACATGTTCACAAACAAGAAACCATGTTCGAAAAATCTCAGAAAAAATAATGTCCCAGACACAAAAAGGTTCTCTCGCACGATAGTACAGTACCTACCAGGCTACGTAATAGGCAGCACATGTATATTCTTAATTGATAACTGTGGCTTCCTCTGAAAAGGACACCTGCCCCAAAAGTGTGCGGGTCTTATCTGAACCTCAAAATTATGTGTTCCGACACCATCGAACCATTTGTTTAGAAATTTACAAAAAAGATGGAATATACCAGGCATCAAAATGATCTTTCGGATTGCAGTGCATCATATACCCAGCTGCAGAAAAGGTAACATCTGGATCTTCTCAACAGGTAACCGTGGCTTCCTACGCGAGACGTACCTGCCCAAAAAGTCAGCGAGTCGAAGAACCACAGATTTTGACAATCGGAATTTGCCAAAAGTATTCCTTGGTAGCGGACTGTTTACCAGGGACTCAAACCGAAAAATATAACGTTTCGTTTACGGTTACGGATACCGCTTCTTGTTGATAATGGTTTCGTTTCGGTTTTTTACGGTTTTAATTTTTACGGTTTCGGTTACCGGTTACACGTTTCTAAAAACCGGTTTATTTCGGTTTTTCAGCAATTTGTCTAGTTGAAATGCTAGAACGCCGTTTTAAAATAAGCGGTTTAAAGTAAGGACAGAACGAGCGGGTTGGTAGGGATAATTAAACGTGAGGAAGAAAACGAGAAGGGACGGACAAACACAAACTTCCAGTTTGTGTTTGTTTGCCCGTCCTTCTCGTTTTCTTCCTCAAGTTTAATAAGGTGTAAAGTAGTCCCAGATATCTAACAACGTGAAATTCAAGGATTTTAGAAACGTCCTAATACTTCTCATTGGTCAAAAGTTGCACGTTTCTAGCTCCAACGCTTGTTCACCAGTACATCTACTTATATTATATATTTAATACCCGAGCATACATGTTACTTCCGCTACTCGGGGATCACCGCATTCTATATAATAAAAATGAAAATAAACATCCCTACTTTGTTGTTCGGCAGTGTTTGTAAACAACCATAAGGAAGTCCCCGCTGGGTGCTGGAAGAACCATTCGCACCTTCTCGTCGCTATGGTTTTTTCAGCCTAATACATGCCGACGAGTCGTCGCCCACATTGAAGGAAGGAGCAGATCTTTAGCCATCCTCTAGTAAAATACTGCTAAGTGGAATAAAGTAATAAAATTGAGAGCTGGGCTAGTTGGTGAAAGTCAAACATTATGTAAATGCAATAGCCCAAAACAAGGAAGACCGAAGAGAGTAACGAACAACACAGTAACAACACAGAAGGCTGTAAAAAATGTTACGTGTTGTTCGTTCCTTTCACTAGTCTTCGTTGTCGTGCTATGTTACACCTACGTCATTTTTGCTATTTCCATGCAATTGCCTATGGTTACCGAAGCGCACGTCTCTCGCTAGCCGATTCTGTGACGCTAGAAAAATGGTATATATATATATATATATATATATATATATATATATATATATAGGGTGCTTCACGAGAGGTGGACAAATTCAATATTTCGAAAACTGCGCGTCGCAACAACCAAAAAAAAAGGCTTGTGTCGTTTTTGTCTTTGGCCAGGGGCCTATTTAGGAAAATTATAAAAGTTCAAGATAATTAAGTTGTTAATTATTTTTGCGTAATTGACTTTTTAATATTGTGTTTAAGGCATGGTTTCAATTAGAAAATTGCTCAGCATCATCAAAAACACTAAATCAACAAATTGCAGAATGATAGAAGGCACGCGAAGCATTTTACGGCTTTCTGAAAAATTGCACAAATTCGACGGGTTTTTAAGTTTCGGTTTGCTATCGGAGCGCATCTTGGCCCCGGCGGCACCGCGCCCCTTGGGCTATTGCCAGTGCCGTCTCTTTTATTTTTCTTAACAAGAATATGCCAATAAAATATGTACCGTCGGTCATGAGCCCCGCCGACCTGCCGTTGCGCGCTTGACACGCGATGGTGAGCCGGCGGGCATAGAACCCTTTGATAAAGGACGTTTTTACAAGTACCGGCAATCATTGTTGTGGGAACGCGCGAGACACGTGCCACGAGCGGGTGCTTCGCCGCCATTCGCTTCCAAGGGCCGCTCATTTCAGTGCTGTGTCGCCATTTGCTGCAGGGCCGCTCGAGACACGGGCCACGTGCTCACGCGCATTTGACGCTACTTGCAAGACAAACGGAAACATATCGAGGGGCTTTAGGCGGGCCCAGTGGGCGGGCCATCGAGTCCTCGCGCTCGGCGCGAGAGATCTTTTCCTTCTCGTGCTGAGGGCGACAGAAGAAACGTTCGAAGGGTTTCCGAGGTTTTTCAATAAATTTGAATAAATAAATAAATGAAAAAAAAAATGAAATGGCTCAGCAGGGGTGCTATGTTGCGCTTTTTGGACTCCCAGGAGACTTGGAAGAGGGAAGTGACGTCAACGACTAGAGCAAACGCAGATTGGATGTTGACAGAAGAAAACAAAATCAACATCCAATCTCCATTTGCTGCGTTGTTGACGTCACTTCCTTCTCCCTAGTCTCCTGGGAGTCCAAAAGCGCAACATAGTCCCCAGGTCCGACTCGGAGTCTTCGACGTCGCTTCGTTTGTCTGTAGTGTGTTCTTCTGTGTTGGTGAGGTTTTCTCCTCGCCTTCGTAGGTGTCGAAGGAGTCATCATCGGCGTTGGGCTCGATGACACTGTCGGTCCTGCCGAGCCACTCCAGGATTCGCTCGGCGGCGGTGGCCGTCGAGTCCGGATACAATGGTTGTTTTCTTCGGTCCAAGATCAAGCGTGGGCAAGGTCGGCCGAGACGCCAGCCTCGTACAATGCATGGGCGAGAACGTCCTCGACCGGAAAAAAAGCCCAGGAGCGTCGAAGAGATAACCCTGCCGTCGATGACGGCACTGGTGGGTCTCGAAATCCCAGGGTAGCTGCCGGACTCACTTAGCATTAGAGGGCCTCTTGGACTTGGTGCCTGAGTGGTAGCTGATGTTCGCGGGAGCACAAGACATGTGTGGCGTCCGCGTCAGGGCTGGTTGGATAGCTGTTCGGGGAGCTCTCTAAAAACCTCGGACTCGCGCCTGGACGTCTAAGATAGGATAGCCGCCCTCAAGTACCCTCTCGCGACGACGTACAATAGTTCCAGTCTATCAAAAGTGAGGTGCTGGTGTTCGGGGAGCATGGCATACCCCAGTACACTGATACGGGTGGAGATGCCGGATCTCGTGGACATATCTCGTAAAGAAACATATGGTGTTCTGGGCGAGGTCGCGCAGAATATCGTAAACCTGACGGACCCCCGCTCTGGGAATGGGCGGTGAGGGCTCCATCAGAGGTAGTCGGATCGCATTGATGGCTCTGGTAGAAATGATTTCCGTAGCCCTCCCCCTGCTTCCGCCGTACCTCCGGCGGAAGCAGAGAGAGGTGTGTTCCGGCGATGCTGGATGCGACTTCTTGGCACGTCTGTGGATGTTCGAGCTCACGTGCTGACGTTCGAATAGCTCGCGTTCAGAGTTATGCGACAGGCACTGCTGAGACTGCTGGCCGTGTGGGGCGAGACCGGCCTTGCCATCAACGATTGGAAGCAGGGCAGCTCTCAAGCTTCAGGCGAAGCAGGCAGAAATGGCATCCCTGTCTGTTGTACGAGGGCGGCTCCGTCATCGGTGGTCAAGAGCGTTGGCGCGTTCGAAGACGAGGCATCCTTCTTTTTGGCTTTGTCTCTTGTCATGCTGAGATGCGTGGCAATGCCGGCGGCTGCCACTCGGTTCGAAAAAGGGTCTCGGCACGAGAAGGAAAGTAAAAAAACTCGGAATCCCTTCGGACGTTTCCTCGTTCCTTCCGGCGCTCTCAGCCCGAGCATATATATATATACATATATATATCAAACAAAACGCCGATATCAAACCTCTGACATTTTTTTTTATTTGTGTGCTGTTTCAAAATCGTCACTCGCGGCACATTTGAAACTAAATGAATGCCAGGTTTTCTTTACCGCCAGCTCTGCATGATGGTCAATTTACCTCGTTTCTTTTTACTGGCTACTTCATGTCAGGAACATCGGTGGTTTTGATAGAACCGAGTTGGATGGACATCTGAGAATTCTAACTTATTAGTTAATACCCTGAAGGCGACACGTACTAAATGCATGTAGCGATATAGGAGTGTGGAAGATTTAGAAATCGATTTTTTATATAAGCTCGACCACTGATTTCAACTAAGTGTTCTTAATCCTAAAGTTAGATTGAACGGAAATGTATTACTAGATGCACTATTCGCTGAGAGTAACTCTGTGAAATGGCCACGACATTTCAAGATCCCTCCTCTAGGTCAGACTTGAGAAAAACTGATATTTTTATTTTTCGGTTAATATCGCTTAAAACCTGTTTCCGGTAAATAATTTACGGTTATGGTTACGGTTTTTATAAATTTCAAGTAACGGTTTCGTTCCGGTTACGGTTACTGAAAACATTTCGTTCCTAAACGGTTTTCGATATCGGTTACGGTTACGGTTTGAGTCCCTGCTTTTTACCCTTTCGAAGGAACACTGGCTGGCGGCAGCCAGGGTGTGGGAAGAGATTCCGGCACATTCAGGCGTGCTCTCTGAGACTTCAGATATTCTTCAAATCAAAATACTGCTTCTCTGGAGTACGTTTTCTGTCTCATAAAAGGTTTTCAGCGTGGTGCAAGGCTCTCGGCCCGAAATATTAGCTTGGCTAACAAGTTTCCGTTCACGACCGCAAACTGTTTTAGGGTGAACTTTCGGCTTTAGCTCGACGGTACACACCACTTTTAGGATGCCCTCTGGGAATAGGCAAGGCATAGTACATGTCAAGCAGTAGCAAGCTTACTTTTTGTTTTCTAAAGTGTCAGTTTTTTTTCTTGGGGCTAGACGTCTGCGCTCAGTTTGACCTTGTGGTCTATGGGATCTAGAATGTTGTTCCAGGAAATAAATATTTTGATCCTAATACCTTTAAATTCTGAAAATAGGGGGTTCATTTTGCCAGTTTTCGGGTTCCCAGAAAGCAATAAGATCCGTGGTTTTGTTTTTAAAGGGGCAGTGACACCCCAAAGGTCGTAATTCTTTTATTGTCTAAAA
The DNA here is from genome assembly GCA_037355805.1 of Ixodes ricinus. Classification (NCBI taxonomy): domain Eukaryota; kingdom Metazoa; phylum Arthropoda; class Arachnida; order Ixodida; family Ixodidae; genus Ixodes; species Ixodes ricinus. The sequence goes on along the minus strand of JAZHYW010010186.1, from coordinate 20,571 downwards.
CGATGCAAATTGTAGTCATACAAACACAAAAAAATCGCATCGCAAAAAAAAAAAAATTCTTGCGCGCGCGTGTTCTTTTTTTTATTATTATTTTTGGCGTTTTTCTCTTCCGCTCCTCACTTTCTCGCTTCTTTTGATTGGTGACGTCAAAAATCATGAAATTTAGAAGCTTTGTAGGAGATATTTCTATAACATTTAATAACGGCAATCGTAAAACATGTTTTTTAACGCAATTGCGAACGCACTACGGCCCTTCTTTTTGAACTACCAAAAATCAGAGTCCGGTGTGATGTCGCCCTCTGGATTTGTATCCTCCCTCGGAAAACTTGGCGGCGCTCGACGCAAATAGCAGAGGATGATCGGTGCATCGGGGAATCGGACGAAGAAACCTGTTTTTCCCGGTCCGCCGGCGCCCTTCTCTCCCGCTCTTCATTTCCTCGCTTCGGGTCGCGATGGTTTGGAGTCTGGACAAGTTTAGAGCGGAGGCGCGAAAGAAAGTCGATTCGCATAGACTCCTCAATATTCGACATCACCACACTGGCGCGGATCGCGCAAAAACTTCAAATTCGGCATTTGTAATTTTTGTTTTCTTTTTTACTTCACAAATACTGAATTCCCACGTTCCGAAATTTGAGGGTAAGTCCCGGCATTGTTTTCAATCGTTCCGGATAATAAAAAAAACATTTTTACAATTAAATTAAATATTTGTTGCCCCTCTAGTTAAGCTCGGGCGCTCCTGCCACGGCCGACAGATGACACAAGTTTGCAGATGCCGTGTGTAACGAAATCCTGGGGTTGGACAACGACTATTCGGTGTTTCTGGCTTGGTAGCAGGACGTGCGGTGCAAACCAAAGAAGCAGCGGTGCACCGTCCTCGGTGGCGCTTCACTTCGCACCCCGAATGAACGTACGACCCTCTGTTTCAAGTGGACTCTTCACGCATGAATAGCTGACCTCGTTTTGGGGAGCCACTTGTTTCCCTTCGTTCCTTCATTGTTCCAGCGTTATTTATTGTCTGGTAGAGGGCTGTGGTGTTTGAAGAATGTGTTTACTCCAAGCCGGTCGTGGTTCTGATGAAGTGAAACTAAAGCGCGTCGGACGCAGTCGCTCATCGCAAAGTAATTCTGTTCTGTTTTAAATAGAACTCAACTAAACGTCACACAGACCATACTTCCGTCGTAAGGTGTGCGTACATTTTATTACTTCAGTAGACGTGTTCCTTTATTTTTTACATAAATTGACACCATTTAAATTGCCACCTAATGTTCTTAGTTGGCTAAAGATCTATTTGTCTAATGGAAAACAGTGTATTCTATTAGATACAGCGGGTAAAAAGATAAGTACGGCTGAAATCTCTGTGTGATTGTTATAAATGAACTTCCAATTCAGATAAATTTCGGAAGAAAAATTCCATTCGCTAAAGCCTTTCATACAGAACAGAAACACTAAAAAGCGAAACAAGTTTTAACTGAAGCGTTTCCAATAAACGCGGCAATAGGTGTAATCTCGATTGAGCGTGTGTCTGTATCTAATTTTTGTCTCACTTAATACATCAAACAGTACTTCGTAATCTCTTCCACAGACCGGATCATTCAATATGCCTATCTAATATACCAGTCAGAAATAAAATAGCCTTTCACATATTAGTGACATGACAGGTGCACCTTTGACCCATTAGGCAACGCTAGATTCCGTTTCCTACGTGTATGCACAACCTCAACGCGGATGGTGCGCGAGCGTGGCTTGGTCTTTTTAACGTCTCATTTTCACGAGAGCGTGTGCCAATGTCACTTATGGCGCATTCACACTAGAAGCGGATCCGCTTTCGCAAAGTGGTTGCGAACGCGGTTGCACAAAGATCCAGTACAATTGCACGCGCATTTGATAACACCAAATGCGCGTGCAATTGTACTGGATCTTTATGCAACCGCGTTCGCAACCACTTTGCGAACGCGGATCCGCTTCCCGTGTGTATGCGCTATTAGAGATCAAGCCATGGGCGCTCGCGCCAGCAGCTTTGGCACCATTGCACACTACGCATAAAACAAACCATCGAAGTTACACGTCGTGGCCACTGAAAGAGGTGCTTCCGATGTCACCACATGGGCCGAACATTTCTCCGTACAACCCACTCGGCTAGATATACCGGGTGAGACATCGCAACCAGCCCTCGTGCTCACAGGTCTCCTCGGTCTTCGAGTCTTCCGGAACAACGTCCAAGACACCTTCCGGAACAACGTCCTGCAAGGCCATCACGAACGCATCTTCTTCTGCTCTAGGTTCCGGTCCTTTTGTGTGTAGAAGTCCTTCTCCTCTTCTTGGAGCAGACGACGATCGCCACCGAGAATACAGCGAGACTGAAGACGGTACCCAGCGTTGCGTACACGAGCGTCGGCGTGTACCGAATGTCGGTGGCAATGGCGAGCCGATCGGTGTCTGGACAGGCGTTGCTGACGGGCGAACGTAGGTCCAGGCACGTGCACATGCGGTTCGTGCAAACGGCCCGACTGACGTTGCAGTCTTCAGTGAGCTCGCAGGTGACGCGTAGGCAGGACAGGCCGTCTGCAAGATGGACCGCACGGTAACCCGCCGCGCAGCGGCACGTCTTCTGGTCGCACTCCGAGTGTGCCCTGGTGCATGGCCTGTCAGCGGAGCACTCGCCCACCTGTGTCGAAAAATGGGTTTTGGGTTTCGTAGAAAACGCAAGTAGCATGATCAACCTCCAGCTGGATAAACTATGTCCGCCTGTTATCCGAGGACGTTTGGGTGCCCGCGGCAACTCCTCCGTGCCGTACCATTTTCGGAGGTGCGTCAGGAAAACATACCTGATTAAATTGCTTTGGAAAAATAATTCAATAACAATTACAGCTACTCTCCACCGAATGTCGATGATTACAATTATAATTACTGCAGCACGAAAAGTAAATCGATATAGCTATGCATCACCCTGAGAAAGCGAAGCTATTACTTTACAATAAATTTCTCCTGAGAGATGCCCGACTACGAAAAGTTTGATTTGATTTTTTTGCTTTGTCTTCTACGATGCAACATATTACTTTTTTTTTGTCTTATTGGCTGGGCATACGGCATTTTAATTTCGTCAAGCGTTGCACCCTTACTTTCACAGGGTTTTTAAGCGCATAAGAGGAGACCGAGCTCTAGTACCTTGCAACCATTGCCGGCACGTCAGCAACATATCGAGCTATGGCTGCTATAAATATGTTCTAGAAAACAAATAGCAAAACAGGTGTACCTCAATTCCCGAAAATATTCTAACCAAATAAATTGAGCTGAAAAATTGTCGACTAAACGCTTCCCACTAAGAACGTACCGCGCTCTTACGACACTCGTTCTCCAGCAGGTCGTAGTCGAGGTCGCACACGCAAACACCTCCGAGGCAGCGCATGTGCGGCTCGCTGCACTCTTCGTCGGACAAGCACAGCACGGGCTCGCACCTGCCGGCACTGAGCACGTGACCAGCCAAGCAGGCGCACATTCCCTGCTGGCAGAAGGACCGCAGCCCGTGCTTGAGCCTGCACTGCTGGGCCGTCACGCACTCGGGCTTCTGGCATCGGTGGCTCTCGTACACGTAGGGAAAGCCGCACTCGCACACTGCGGGTCTCAATAGGGCGTCGCAGCGGGCTCCTGGACCTAGCGGTTCGCAGTCCTTGGGGGTGCTGCAGAGTTTTCTGCAGGAGCCCGTCTCACGTGACCACCTGGTAACGTTGGTTTCGCACTGACAGCTGCCGGCACCGCCGCTGCTGTAGTTCCCGCAGACGGCGTTCAGTGGCAAGCAGCGCTCCTTTGTGGTCTGGTTGCAGGGTAAGTCGCGCCTCAGTTTCGTCACTAGTAAACTAAGAGTAGCGCTGGCCCGCATGTCCGTGTTCCTCAAATGGGCTTCCAGTAGGCCATACCGCTGGACGTCGACGAGGTACGGGCCCGGCACGACGAGCCGCTTGTTGAAGGTCACGGTGTGCTCGTGAGAGTTGACAAGCGTGGTGTGGGTGTGCACCAGCTTGTTGTTGAGGTACCAGTTCATCTGCGGACAAGACGGTTTGGTCGCGTTTTTGGCAACGGGCACTGTTTTGTTTGTCGATTAGCCGCAGTGGACTGCCCGAATACGGTTGGTCAATACCATGTATCTCTTACAAAAAGCGCAGCGCCCTCCGCGGTGCCAAAAGGAGTTCTGGGAACTGGCTGTATAAAGCTGGCTGTAGCAGTCGAGGGAGTAACGCGGGCCAGCGGGCAGGTGCAAGCATGCAACCGCATAACGGCGCTACCCTTTTCCTCTCGCCCCCCCACCTCTTATTTCTCTCTCTTCAATGTCACGTGATAGATCACGAATGAGCGTACAGACCGTTCCCATAGTTCGTTGTGCGTTTTGCGCGCTGCCTTTGGGGACTTTTGCGACTGCGTGGGTTACTGCTGTGCACTGAGCCAACACCCTAAAATTGTACTGTCTTCTCAGTATGGATTTCATTACTATGTATACCGGGTCTTTCTGCGAATACTTTCAAACACTCCTACACATAGAATGGTTGAGAATGAAAGGAACTCTTTACTGGAACAAACTGCCAGACAGGGCAGACGTCGGGGATTTTAAAAAAAAACACTAATTAGCAAAATAATTACCTAAAATTTACTTCTTACTGCTTTTTAATTAGGGAAAAGAAACATATCGTTTTAATTAGAGACTTGCTGGGCGTCATCAAACATCCAATATATGAGTCAATTTTGGGAAGACTTGAAGATGTGAGAAGCGTGGGAGTGCGCTAAAGTTCCCGCTCCTACAGCCAGTGGAAGGCTAACGATTCAAAAACGCTGATGATTTCCTAATCATCTCCGGTTTTGCATCGCCGACCTTCCGCCTGCTGCAGAAGTGCAAACTTTGGCACACTCTCACGCTTCACACCTGCCTTAAGACCTAAAATTGACTGATTTAGGGTTTGCTGATGACGCTCGGTAAGTTTTGAATTGGTACAATACGTTTATTTTCACTGAGAAAGTAATTAGTAAGTTTTAGGTAATCATTTGCTAATTGGTGCGTTTCATGCTATCCTTGACGTCCGCCGTGACTTGCAGCTTCTTCCCGAAAAGACAAAGTGCGTTGGCGAGCTGGTGGTAGCTGAGCATGTCGTTAAACACAAATATAGGATGCTTGGTTCGAGACGTTCCCTTCTGTGTCTGTTCCTTCGACTAAAATTTTTTTTTGTCTTTTTTGCATTATTGTTTTAGATGTTAAACGACATACTTTCCGAATATAGACGTTTTTGTTTTTTCAGCCCCTTCATTTGTGGAGATTTTCTTTTTTAAGTTTTCGCAGAAACACCGGACGTAATAGCAACAATATTAACAAGCTGATGACACAGAAGCTTCATTCCACGGAGTAACATTTAAATAATAAAAACGGACTCGTTCTCTCCTCTCCTTCGGGAAGCTTGCCGGCGTGGTCGATATACCTTTTGGTGCCTCGCAGTCGCGCAATGAAGTTTGGTTGGACAACTAGCACCATCTAGTGTTACATTCCCCTAACATTGCGACTTTCCTCGCTTGTCTTTAAAGGACACATGAAAAAAAAATTTGTTTTTAAACGGCTTCGATGGAAAAAGGATGTCATAAAACGATTTTACAACGAAGAAAAAAATATTTTAGAGCTATATTTACGGCGCAAGATGATTTTTTGTTAAGCGCGGTGTAACGCTCCTCCTTTCCACTTTTCTTTCTCGCGCCTGTGCGCTCCGCGGGGAGGAGAGGTAAGCCGCTTGGATTGGCTTGGCTGCTCGGCTAAAAAATGTGCCACTTCCGTTCAACTTCGGCGCGCGCTGTGTTTTTGGTAGTGATGGACCGAATCTGCCGAACTTCAGATTCGGCAAAGTTCGGCAAATGCCGAACTTTTGAAGGAAAGTTCGGCAAAGATTCGGCAAAAATTCGGCAAATGTCTGCGCACGCGCGAGAACGCGACGGAGCCAGATTACAAATGGACGCCGTGCAGTCGTGCGGTTACCGTCGTGCAGTCAGGGACGGCGCCAAAGGGAGGCGAGGGGTGGCGGGCGCCTCCCTAAAATTTGTCCTGCCACCCCAAAAATATGGCAGCCTTTTACACCCCCCCCTCACCCTAATTTTCGCGCGCAGACCCGGATACGCTACATGGCTCGTCATTTTCATAATTTCCTCGTCCCATGGAAAAAACATTGGCTTGGAGGATAGCCAGCCTAAAGAGACCTCATAGCGGACGTTTTCAACTTTTTCGTGCCGTCCACTTTATTTTATTTACGTGCCCCATGAAGAACGATGCATGAGTATCGGCATGGCTTCCCGAAGCTAAGGAGCGTCGTCTACCACTCAATTCCTCTGTCGCCAACCAAAAAAATCAGCAGAACCCATCCTTTGGGAATAGCATCAAACGGTGCGGAGTTATGCGCGTTCGTCAGGTGGCAGGCACACTCTAGATACGCCAGCCCACTCTTGAGGCGATTCTAAATTTGTTGACACTTTCACAGCCCTGCGCACGATCTCCGCAGCCCAGCACGTGCGTTTGTGTCACTTAGGAAGGCGAGCAAAGCACGCGCCATACGCACAAACACTCAAAATGGTACCGACCAGACTTTCTGGCGTCTCAGCTAGTCTCAACCAACGGTACTTTAAACGGTTGTTTATATCTTTATCATAGGACGCGCTTTACAGCGCTGTCACAGCTACCGGTGCGCGCGCGTTCCATGCACGAGGGCTCATTTCCGCTCTCGTGAGGCTGAGCACGGCCACTACATCACCCTCTCCCGAGCGCGGGAGAGGGTGAGCTAGCGGCCGTGCTCAGCCTCACGAGAGCGTAATGAGCCCTTGTGCATGGAACGCGCGCGCACCGGTAGCTGTGACAGCGCTGTAAAGCGCGTCCTATGGTAAAGATATAAACAACCGTTTAGAGTGCGTTGAATGACTGCCTTCATAGCTCTGTGGTTAGCGCGTCCGCCTGCTGATCAAAGGGTCAACGGTTCGAATCCCAGCCGGCGCCGGTCTTTTTTATTTATTTATCGACCCGCGGCGTAAGAGGTTAGATAGCCAGATAGATACATAGACGAAAAGTGCGTGAAGTAGCCAAAGAATGCTATTCGCATTAAAAGACTTCCTGAAAGTAGCTTCACCCAAGTGATTAATCGGAGAGACTTGGAATCCCATCTGCACTACGCCGTCGCTTCGTACCTGCCAGACAAAGGAACCCAAGGGCGCTGTTCATGTTCTGACCGAGGAATCTCCCAAAGTCCTGAGACGCTCGGGCCGGCTGGCGAGTTCCCAAGGGGCGGCTTTGGTGTGTCTAGGTCATCCTGCTTATTTCAAGTGTCTATGGGGCCTTGAAGGAACTTTGGTGACGGCGACTGCTGTGTGCTCGGGAAAAGGTATAGGTCGGAGCCTGGCGGTTCGAGAACTGCCATGCTCCCATCACTAGTGACCCTGGGGCACGGAGTCCCTTCGAGGGACTATCCCAGGAGGTTGGAGGAAAGCTGAAAGTGTTTGTGCGCTTCCAAAACAGTGGAAGTGCTGTATTTTGACAGAGGGCTATCGAAACTGGAAGAAAGCTCTTCAAAAGGAAGGCGGACTACGACGCCACTCCAACAGTGCGGCACGCAAGATGTCCCAAACATCACGATCTTTCTTCAAGCAGATGAAGAAAAGTGGCGCGGCTAAATCAGTCGCCATGTACCTCTGCCAGGCGTATTCAGCAAAAAAGGGAGAATCGTCACTACATCTACATGATCGCTGACGTGCTCCGGTTTTCCGCCGTGCAGGGGACTGCCTAAAGAGCAGATGATGAGTCACCACAAGTGTGAGCGAGCTTATTTAGTATTGCGGAATGTAAACATGCCTGAATATTTTGCACGTGAAATGCTACATTAACTAGAGTTGTAGATAGGTTATAAAATAAGGAAATAAACTGAGTTGATTTCTCTTAAAAACTCCCGAAGCGCCAAGTCATCGTCCCTGAATATTTGTTCTTTTAGTCGGATCGAAAGCCCATGCCACCCCAAAAATGCCGTGCGCCTCCCCACTGCCCCCTCACTATGAAAAGCCTGGCGCCGTCCCTGCGTGCAGTGTAGGACAACCAGCGGTTACGGCGCGGTGTGGAGTAGGCAGCACGGTAACTGTGCGTTTCTTGAGCGAGTGTGGTTCTTTTTAATATTTTCTGCCTCAAGAACAGAAGGTGGATCAGTAATTTACGCAGTCCACTGCGCAAGTGACAAATGATGCGGTGCATTCTGAAACATTGAAACGTTGGCCGACAATTACTTTAAAGCACTCCTCGCAATTATAACAATTCTGTTTTCAGCTCAGGAGTAGTGTGTTCCAAAACAAAAACAAATGCTTTTTCAATTAGTGTTATTTCGCGATTTTCATGTATCTGCATAAAACTAAACACAGAACTAGTAATGCTCGACGTTGCACATTTGACATTCCTAACTCTCCCTATCTTTCGAAACGTTTGTGTGTGTCCTAACATCAGAAACTGGCATTTTAAAGTTTGAAAACGAGACTGCAATTATGAGACGCACACTTTCATGCAAAGCTGACGTCAAGTGACTCAAATCGAAAACATGCATATTTACAATAATCTTATTATCTCTTCTGGTGAAGGCTGAGCAACTGTTGCATTCGTTTTTGCGCACAAATCGGTGACTCCCAGAGAAAGCAAGAACGCACCGTTCTTGCCTTCATTTTAACAATGTACACACACGTGCAGGCTTGCACCGATAATGCCTCAAAACCGAAACTCTTGTAGCGTGATTCGCCACGCTCGCTTCTACCCAACCTCGTTGTCACGCCACTTCTGCAAGGGGTCACTAAAATTGCTAGTAAACACACAAATACGACACCGATACAGTTATCTTATAGAATTTCACCTTATTTATTAATAACTGTGTAAATATGCATTACGTGTTGCATTTAAGTTAAGAAAAAAGAAACATAAAACCCCTTTTCGCCAGAAAAAAACGAAATATCAACGTTAAGTCTGGTAACAATGTATTTTTGCCGAATCTTTAGAAAAGTTCGGCAACATTTCGGCTTTGCCGAATCCCGAGATTCGGTGCCGAACTTTCGATTCGGCAAAAGTTCGGCCCATCACTAGTTTTGGGGTTTGTGTGCTGGTGCTGGAAGCGGTGGTAGTCTGCTCCGCGTCTTTTACGATGGATCCTGAGTTGAAGCGCAGACTCCTCGAACGGATCAGGCAGCTAGGGCTTCGCCCCTACGAGGACACGCCTCGCAGACGAGCGAACCACCCCGCGGAACGCTCCGAGGCCAGCGATACGCCTGTGGACAGCGTTGCCGGCGGGTCGCAGCTCCCGCCCGAGTCTTTGAGTAGACTCGAAGACACGCAGTGGTAATTATTTATCGATTAAACATTACGGTTCTGTATTAAACTGTAGAGGAGTTGGCGTGCTACATATCCTTGCTGAATTATGGCACCGTAGTGGTGTTGGACAGCTAAATAAAAGGTTATAGTGGAAGAGTAAAGCTATACGCACTCCGGAGTGCATTTCGGACGAGATGGCTATACGCACTCCGCCGAGAACTCATGCCCGTCGGGCTACCCTTTCGAACGGCGCTTGTATCACTGGGGAGCGTGTTAACCCAGCCCCCGCCTGCGTTCACGCCGCTTCGCGGCGACAGTATTGGCTGCTAATTACAAAACGTAACCAGTACACGCCGCTTCGCGGCGTCCGGCCGGCTACCCAAGCCCCGCTGTCCCCGATCGCACCTCCGGAGAGGGAGACCCATTTAATTCTGCGAAGTTTCGTCGACAACATTATCGCAAAAAAGAAATGTCGTAAACATCGCATTATGCCTCAATAAAACTAAAAGCAAAAAAAAAAGTACGCCCACCGCGGATCGAACCCGCGACCACTTGCGTACAAAACGGGCGCCTTAGCCCCTGTGCTATGCCATCGCTGAAAAAACTTGTTGTGACCATTCGTTTTATACGAGTTTAGCGGAGTGCGTATAGCCATCTCGTCCGAAATGCACTCCGGAGTGCGTATAGTTTTACTCATAGGAGTAGGTTCTAGTTGCTCAAGAGGAGCGCATATATCACTGGCCTGGCGCCGGTGGAGGCTGTCCGCAGCCAGCAGACACGCTGACGAAGAATGGGACATCTAATTCTGTCGGGGTTAACCCCTTGATGACCGGTATTACCTAGGAGCGACGAGAGCACACCCGGACATTCTTCTCGCATGGTGTGTCAGGCGTACGCCCGATCGCCTCTAGCCAAATCGCTCTCAAATGCCCGTCCGCCGGTACCGCATGTTTACTGAAATCCTTCGGGTCACGATCACGAGAACTGCAGCCTTTCGTGGAGCAGCGGCGTCGCTTTCGTTGAACCGGCATGTCGAAAACAACACCGCGCCGACCCAACGCCGACCGCGCTCCGCCGCCCTTCGGAGAAAAAATGGCGGTCTTTGTTTGGTTTCGTAAGCGTCAAAACGGAAGTGATGATTTTCTAATACTTGAAGTTTCCCTAAAGTCAACATATTTTGTTACGAAATAAATCAAACAAACAAATGAAGAAAATAAATAACTTTCAAAGACCATAGAAAGCTTTCGAAAGAGCGCAAGCACCACGTGATAAATAAGGGACAGTCACGTGATAAATATGGGCCACTTTTCCGCGGGGCCCGCGGGCGCCAACTACAAATTCGTATTGCGCCGTAAATATAGCTCTAAAAATTTTTTTTTCTTCGTTGTAAAATCGTTTTATGACATCCATTTCCATCTAAGCCGTTTAAAAAAATGTTTTTTTTCTTTTCATGTGTTCTTTAATGGACGCGGGGTATTGAAACTGCACCAACTTGTTCCCTGCATTGAAATCAGTGAACAGGTTTCGGCTGGTCCCCTGGTGATCCATTCCGGTCCTACGACAAATCAGTACCGGCAGCACCGTTAACTTCATCAACATATAAACGTAGAGTGCTGGTCAAAATTAATCCTGTCCAAGTTCTTGACAGAAACGAAAGAGATTCGTCACTCTGAACTACGAAATTGGCATATACTGGTGTCATTGAATATTAACTCCGCTCCGCAATAAATATTTGATGCAAGTATTTTAGAGCGCGGCTCTTAGACGCCTGTTTCCGACTTGAGCGGCGTCGGCGTCGGCGTCGGCGTAACCGCGCGGTGCATTATGGGTAAATTTCCCGACAAATTTAGCGGTAAATTTCCCGCCAAATTTAGCGGAAAATTTTCCCGCTAAATTTAGCGGGAAAACTTTCCCACTAAATTTGGCGGAAAAATTTCCCATAAATCTAGCGGAAAATTTTCCCAGCTAAATTTAGCGTAAAATTTCCCGCTAAATTTGGCGGAAAACTCTCCCGCTAAATTTAGCGGAAAATTTGCCCCGCTAAAATCTAGCGGAAAATTTTTACCGCTAAATCTAGCGGAAAATTTACTACGCTAAATTTAGCGGAAAATCTTCCCCGCTAAGTCTAGCGGAAAATCACCTCTAAATTTAGCGGAAAATTTTCCCGATAAATTTAGCAGAAAAATTTTCCCGCTAGCGGAAAAAATTCCCCGCTAGATCTAGCGAAAAAAATTCCCCCGCTAGCGGAAAAATTTCCCCGCTAAATTTAGAGGGGAATTTTTGCCGCTAAATTTAGCGGAAAATTTTCCCCTAAATGGGGGGGCGAGCAGGAGAGGAGGAGGGGCATAGCCCCTCTCCGTACCTTGCCCTCCTCCTCCTCAAGAGCTGCGCTCTAATTTGGCATTACAGGGGATTGTAAACGGCTTTAATTTTTTTTTGCCCCGAATTTTTTTAACACGTTTCTCGTTAAAGAGCTGTTTTTCGTATAAAAATACATTTTGTTCCCGTGGACACTGTTCATTTCAGGACCCACGGAAACGGATTCATGTAACTATTATCATAGAACTGTTGAAAGCACTGGTTTAATTGAGAGGGCGCGACGCAGTTTGCACGAACAATGGAATGACCGCCTATCTTCTCTCTTTTTTTTTCTCTCTCTTTCTTTTACTTACGAGTTATGTTATCTAAACTTCTATAAAGTGGTGCCATGTGCTATCTTGATAGTGTCCGACGAACGTGCCAAAGACCCTCGATGCCATTTGCACTGTGCAACGTAGTGCACATGTCCGGCAGTGACCGTCGCTGCGACCTTTACATATGACAATACGTCACTTCTAAAGAGCGTAGACACAGACTAAAAGGGGAAAGTCAGGGCGCATCCTGGTGATATCCCACACCGCCTGGTGATAATTAGGGGGGGGGAGTTGGGCTGAATTAAAGAGGCAGTGCCTACGATTTTAATGGTGAAAGGATTGTCAGTTTGCATTTTTTATGTTGTTTATGCAAGACCAAGTGACCAAAAACGCGTCACCTTTCCCACAAAAACTGCTATTTTGCTGCGTAATCGCAAAGCAAAAAGCGAATTATTTGCCGATCTGCAGCCGCCTGTGGCGGTTACGGGAACTAAAATGACAGCGTCTCTGGGGGGTACGCGGAAGTCAACAAACCCTCTCCGCTGCTACACTCGCCGTCAGCCCCGTGGCGAACCGTCCTTTGTGTCGATCGCACGCCGCGACCTTCGACGGTGCTGATCCTTTAAGAGTCGACAATCGCAGAGGAAGCGGCTGGGGTCTCTGAAGAGAGGGCCCAAGGGGAAACCACGTGATCCCCTCAGAGTACGTCACTTGAAAGTCGACGTGGAGAGTTGAGGGGCACTTTGTCCTTTAATTTGTTTCATTTTTTTAATAAATGCTAGCGCTCGCAAGAAAGCGCGGTTTTCTTTTTTCGTTCCATAGATGACGCAGATTAATTTCCGCAATTAATTGGCCAAAGTATGAAAATCATTGCTCTGCCCCTTTAAAAGGGTAGGATTAATCATATGTTTGTCTTTTTAGACTTATCTAGGTGGCGCAAGTTACCACCCGCTACAAAGGGTATAGCCATTAACATCCATCCAACATCCATCCATACATTCTCCATGATTGATTAGATGAGCCGGCGGATGAGCACTATCCCGAAAGACGGCGAACTTCGTGACGTTGCGCTTTCGGCATTGCTTGATTGGCCCTTTCGCAAAGTCATTTCAAGACACCGTTTTTCTACAAGCTCTATCGTGAGAAAGCGCTTCATTAAGCGCGAGCGTATGCTTCTCAAGAGCGCCCTAAAACGAACCTGGGTGTCTCCAAAGGTGGTCAGCTCGTAGTCGATGACCACGGGTCTGCGGTCGTGAAAATCGTGCTCTTTAACCCTCAGCGTCGGCGCCCATCCCGCATCATAGCAGCGGAACAGCCTGTTCCTCCCGTAGAACATCTTCCTGGCGGGACAACTGCACGGGCGACAGGGCGCACCTCGCCGTCTCGTTGCAGACGTGCGTCTCGGAACACGGCGTGCGGCTGATCAGGTGCACGCGCCAAGCCACAACTCGCGTCACGTTGGCGGCTCGTGCCCGGCACACGCAGAGGCCCGCGTCGACGTGGGACGCGTTGGAGAACCACCAGCATCCTGTGCGCCCGGTGAACCACGGTTTCGTGGGCACCCGAAGAGCGTGCCGCTCAGCTGTCGTTCGCCCAGAGTGCAGGTCACCCGCGTGTCCGTGGCCGCCTCCAGGACGTAGGCCAGGCGGACGGTGGCACCTAGGGGCCAGTCGGGGCTTGTCGGCCGTTGGGCAACGAGGGACAAGGCCGTCGTCGCAGCTCCTGCCCCCGTGAGGAGCATCCAAGAGGACAGAAGGACCGAACACGCTTCGTCTATCATCGTTTTCTTTCTTTTTCTTGATGGCACAGAGTCACGTGGTTATGCAAGGCTTGCATCTACATCAAGCCCGATGCCATGACCCACTCTATACATTTATGGTGACATAGATCCTTGGTACATAGACGCTTTAGACACGCGCCAGATTACAGCTGCCATGGCCGAATTTGTCTTGTCTTGCCGAGATACCAAGCCACTGAAACCGGCGTTGACGAACCTCTTCACACAGGCCAATGCTGGGAAGGAAGGACCAGTATAATCTAATATGGCAGTAACCTCACCTGCTATGGTTATGAAGTGAAGTTATAGGAATAAGAAGAAACAAAAACGGATAGTATATGTTGTGGCGGTGGCCGCACTGGTTGCCGAGAGATGCAAAAGTTTGTGTAATCCGCAAACACAATACAAGAGTCACTGAATAGCCGAGAGGTGCCATGCGGGCGCTAGAAGCCACCGGTGGTCAATCCAGCACTGAGCGGATGGGACCGTCCGGGTCTCGTTTTACGATTCCTGGAGCTCTAGGTCACGTGGTGCTGAATTGACTGTTAGAGTTACTCCGGAATAGCTCTGCGGCTTCGGCCGTGGTCAGATCGTCCAGAAAGTGAAAGGCAGGCACGCGTCAGCGTGTAACATACGGCATTGCACGCTGTCATGGCATCACCTACGTGCGCATACATCGTCTCAAAACCATTCTCCAGACGGCAACGAAATCTTACGGTTCTCCAGCAAAAAATTGCGGTGAAGCAAGCTCGGCTATGCCAGGATATACGTAGCGTGAGCTTATGCACACAAAAATGGAGGCGCTATCAAGCAGCTCCGGTGCAGCGTCAGATTTGGTTACTACGCAACGGAGGCATACAGCTGGGCACGGGGCGGCGTCAGTGCGTCTGCCGTGGCTATGACGTCACTCCTCTGGAATGTGAAGACCGGCGAGGCGCGCGCGGTGGCAGTGGAACCCGCGGCGGCGGCGGCTCCGGCGCGCCAGCTGTGCGCCGTGTGACGTCACTGCTACTCGCGCTTGCGCAGCACGGAGCACGGCTCATTATGCGAGCCACACTAAACTGCTCAACCTCGGCCATTGTAGATCACGCTACCAAAAACAAGGGGCCGATCTGAGGCCGAATCGGCGTCAAGCACACGGCACGTGGTGCACGCGGTTTTGCTTGATAACGCCGTAGCAGTCCAATACGTCCAGCGTCACCGCCAAGAGAAGACAACGAATGATCTCCATGGCGCGAGCTCAACGGCACGTGGATCAAACAGAACGTTTTCACCTATGCTCGGAGTCGGTCGCACCATCTCTTCCATCCTCAACATCGAATGCGCTACAAATTGGTGACGCTGGACGTATTGACTGCTACAGATAGCTCCCCCTTCAGAGACGTCGCCTGTAGGACTGGAGCAGGCTGCAGGGGACGGAGCGATTCTGTGAACAGCAGGCGATGAAGCTTCCAGAAGTGGTGCTGTTGCTGTTGCTGCGTGCTGCGGCGGAATGACGCGGCAGACGATTTTTAATCAGGAACGGTGGCGTCACTAGGGTCGTGCACCCGGGGCAATAATCCCGGGTGCCACTGACCCCAGTGACGCCACCGTTCCTTCACTATAAAATTAACGTGACACGTCTATGATCAGGTTGTTTTAGAGCGCAGCTCTAGGCGCTCGTTTCCGGCTTGAGCGGCGTCGCCGTCGTCATCAGCGTAACCGTGCACGTTGCATTATGGGATATTTCCACTAAATTTAGCGGGAAACTTTCCAGCTTAATTTAGCGGGGAAATCGACATCATGTGACCTCAACACCAACTCTAGTTTCCCTGCTAAATTTAGAGGGGAAAATGACGTCACGACTTCGTGTCACGTCACCCATGAACAAATTCGAGCAGCAGGAGGAGATGAGGAGGAAGAGAGGGGGCGGAGAGGTGGAGGGCCATACTCCTCGCCCTCCCCTCCCCTACCCCCACCCTCCTCGCAAGGCCGACGACCAGACTCGGATTCTGCGGCAGAAGATCCCTCCTCACCATACGGGAGGACACAACACCAGTGACCCGGTAGAAGAGGAGAGAGGAGGAAGGAGGGTGAAAGCGCGAACTGGTCGTCGGTCTTTAAGAGCTGTACTCCAAGTTTCGCATTACAGAGATTTGTAAACGTCTTTCGTTTTTCACTCGCGTTTTAATTCGTCTAAAACCAATTAGCTGCCAGACGATTCCTTCTATAATACATCTGTGCAGAGCAATAATCCCGGATGCCTCGTATACCAGCAGCAATCTGGAAGATTCACGCAAACGGCTGCCAAGAGCTACTCGCTTCGCCAGGACGATAACCCATTCCATGGTGTGCATGCTCCTGCGAAGGAAAAGGTTGTCTTCGCCGCAGACACTACCGCTGCTTAGCGCCACCAGCCGGGAGCCACGCACGCTTTTTGCCGCGCCAAACTAGATTGGCGGCGGCGCTCCGCCATTTTTGGTTCAAGTGTGTCCCAGCAAGCACCACCTTCGCAATACTTGTTTAGAAAATTCATCCAGCGCTTTAACGATCTTCACACAAAGATCACACCGTGAAAGCTGAAGTCCTATGGCGCCAGGCAAGGAGTTGGCTTCCCCTTCCCTTCACCCCAAAATAAACAAACAAACAAACATTACCTCTCTTTTAAAATTGGGTTGTGTGTATGTTTATACAGCCTAGAACTTGGTCTGCCTCCAAGGGCGACGAGTCTCCCAGCTGTAGATGAGCAATTTAGCCAGTGCAGTACAAACCGCTAACCTGGGGTCTTTAACGTGCACCACGCAGTAGTGATACACGACCGCACGCCGGTACGATGCTCATCCAGATCGAAACGGGCAGGGGCGGGAATAGACCATTTGCTGTGCTTACCCAAGCATCAAGGAGAATGCAGGGATTGGTGTTCCACGCGCCACACGCGCACGCCTTTTCTGTATAAAAGATTCGATGTAAATAACCAAAAGAAAGCATTGACGAACGCGCGTGCAAGATGCCATTTCGTTTTATGTTTTTGCTTTAGAAAATTTACTACTGCTGAGGCCAGCACGTGCAGCGCGTGGAACACCAATCCCTGCATTCTCCATTGATGCTTGGGTAAGACAGCAATGGGTCTATTGAACCCAGTATCCTGGGTTCTGCAGCGCGAGCTTTCGCTCCACGCGCGTCCGAGCTGGGTGTGCGCTTTAGCCCACTCGGCCACCGATCCCTTTTTTTTTCTTTATTGCATGGAAGGATAAACAATATACATAAAGCACTTATTCACAGTTCACGGGCTTAGTTCAATGTCATTTGTTAAGTCAAAATTCTTTGATATCTATGAGACTACTAAACAAAGGTAACCATTCCGGAACTACTTCTTGAATGTCATACACACTTTTGATACGGGTTACAAGGTCAATAAAATGTAAGCGTACAGTCTTTGGGTACAAATTCTCATTTCTAATGTCAAGACGTGATTTCCACATGCTGTATAACGCTACAAGCATCACAAGATCAAAAGGAAAGGTATCTTTAGATGACACAGGAAGAAAACGAATCGTGTAAGTTGTAATGTCAATATCTTTCTTTAGTGTGCGCTGCAAAACGTCCCAAAAAAAACCGCATCCCAGCAGTGAATAAATACGTGTTCGACTGTTTCCGGCATTTTACATAATGTGCAGTTTACTGACCACGGAACATATAGGCCCTTTTCCTGCAGCCATACCTTAGTAGGTAATACCGAACAGTGCAGTTTAAAAAAGAAAGTTTTTGCCGCTGGGGGATGCACATTTTTTTCACCCGGCGTAGTACATCTTGGTCAGGACCATCGCCGAACACAGTGCGATAAACTGGCATTGGAAAGAGGACACATACAAGATCTCTTGTCAACTTCTTACGTGTTACAGACGTCAGATAGTCTCTTGAAAATCTTACTGACAAAAAGTGGTAGGCATCAACTACTTCCTTTAGGTATCCTACCAAAGCACATGTTTGGTATCCCGTGGAGGATACAATAAAGTCCGCAAGAAAGCATCCCAGCTTGTTCTGAATAACATCTCGAAGAAAAGGATGTTCCTGGTCTCGTAAGAAAAGAAATCGCGAAACCAATTGGCGAATAAACAAATGAGGT
The DNA here is from genome assembly GCA_037355805.1 of Ixodes ricinus. NCBI lineage: Eukaryota > Metazoa > Arthropoda > Arachnida > Ixodida > Ixodidae > Ixodes > Ixodes ricinus. The sequence continues at coordinate 2,713 of JAZHYW010010186.1, read as the reverse complement.
AGGCCTAGTCCACCGTCTGATACACGTCGAAACAAGTTGTCACGACGCATGGGTTCCCAGGAGGACTTCCAGACAAGAACACCAAACACCCTGTGCAACTTCTGTATATTTATCCTTGCACAGTGCAGTACTTGCAGGACATACCACAACTTCGCCGCTAAAAAAATGTTGCAGACTGTCGAACGTGCAAAAATGGACAAATTTTTGTGGGACCAGTTCTTGGCTCGTTTCTCCAAGCCAGTCGCAATTCCGGACCAGTAGGACTTGCTATTCTGGAAGTGCCTCAAGGGCACACCTAGGTAGTCACACGGAGTGCAACTCCACTGGATGCCTTCGTATTGTTCTGGCATCGTTGCCCAAGCTCCATGCCAGAAACCTCGGCACTTTTCTAGGTTCACTGAGGCTCCAGTGGCCTCGCAAAACCTGTGTGTGAGTTCCATAGCATGGGACACACTTTTCTTGTCTTTGCAGAAGTAAGCGACATCATCTGCATAAGCTAGTACTTTGACTTCGGTGTTGCACAGGATGAAGCCTTGAAGTTTCTCACTTCTCAGTATACTTTGGCATAAGGGTTCAAGATATAAAGTGAAAAGTAAAGGCGATAAGGGACAGCCCTGTCGAACTGAGGAACGGACTGGGATACTTGCTGTGACTTCGTTATTTATGACTAGGCGTGTGGAACAGTTACTGTAAGACATTTGTACACCTTGAAGCAGAATATCCCCAACACCAATATGAGACAAAATTTTGAAAAGAACATGATGACTGACACGGTCGAAAGCTTTCGCCAGATCAACTTGGACCATTGCAATCTGATCACTACTGTTGGCCACACACTCTAACACACTTCTCGCAATGTGTACATTTGTTTGAATAGCCCGTCCGCGAATCCCGCAAGTCTGGTGATCTCCAACGAGATCGCAAATGACACGTTGTAATCTATTTGTCAGGAGTTTAGCGAAAATCTTATAATCCACGTTACATAACGTTATGGGCCGATAGCCGGTCACTTGTAATAGTTTGTGTTTGTCCTCGGTTTTTGGAATAAGTATAGTATGCGTTCGCAAAAATGAGGGGGAAGACTCTTGGTTTGGTAGGCCTCTTGAAAAATCTCAAGCAGTATGGGACATAAGGTGCCTTTTTGTAGTTGATAAAATTCTGCAGGGATGCCGTCTGGCCCTGGCGTTTTTCTTCTTGGAAGGGCATCTACTGTTCTTTCCACTTCATCTAGGGTGAAGGGTGTCTCCAATTCTTTTTTAAATTCTTTTTCTAATTGAGGCAACAAAGATACTAGTTTATCTAGATATTCGTTATCTGTCGAGGCAGGGCAATTGCCGAATATATTTTGGTAGTGTTCAAAAAAGACATGTGCTATAGTTCCTTTATCTGTAACGATAAGGTTGTTCTGTTCTATTTCATGGATTTCTTTAGATATCGCATACCGTTTCTCCTCCTCCATTGCCCTTTTTGTTGGCTGTTCTCCTAAGCAAAATTTTTCAGCACGGGAGCGCACAACCGCGCCTTGATAACGCTCGTGATGAAATTTGTCCAACTCGGCTTTCGTTCGAGTTATATCTTCCAAACCTTGCCCAGGACTTTGGCATTCTAGTTCTACCAGAACACGCAAATTACGTAGCAATTCTTTTTCTGTCTCAGCCTTCTGAAATTTAATAATAGTACTTCTCTCAATTGCTAGCTGTTTTAGTTCTTGTTTAAGGAGCTCCCATTTAACAAATATATGTTCGGTTGTTTCTCCTATTTGCTTGATTAGATCCTTCGTACTGGCTACAAAGACTTTATCTTTTAATAATTGAACATTTAGTTTCCATAGCTTCCAATTTATACTCTTTTTTCTTCGTTTCTTCCCTACAGTTACTAATACCATGCAGTGGTCTGTGAAAAATACTGGTTCTACCGCATAACCATTTAAAGTGTTAATTAGGTCTACAGAACAGTAGATTCTGTCTAACCTCGCGTGAGAGGAGTTTTGAAAGTGTGTAAATTGCAGATGGTTTTCTTCCAGCTGGAAAGGGGCAACATCAAAAAGATTTCCTTCGTCAACTATGTCCAGCAGTAGACGTGCGCTTTTGTCAATTCGCGGTTTAAATGGAGTTCTATCTACTTTGTCGCAAACACAATTAAAATCTCCTAGAAGAACTAACATTCTATCAGAAATTAAATATGGGCGCAGGTGATTAAAGAACACAATTCTGCTATTAACCTCATTCGGAGCGTAAATACATATAACTCTCCACCTTATGTCAGAAACTTGAAAGTCGCACATAACGAAGCGGCCACAGAGGTCTGTGGTGACCATTAAATTAGACAGTTGGAAAGACTTCTTAATAAACAGTAAACAGCCCCCAGATTGACCAACAGCATGGCTGACACATACTTCATAGTCACGCAGAAAATGCTGCAGGGCACGCTCTACCTGATCATCTGTTGAGAGCTTTGTTTCCTGTACGGCCAGGAAGTCAACCTCCTTTCCTTCAAGTAGGCGTTTCAGCTGATATTGTTTTTTCCTAGAATTAAAGCCTCTGACATTTAGTGTTGCAAAACGAGGGCCATCAACTAGAAGGGAAGGAGGAGAGAAAGGGGAGGGGGAGATGGAGAAGGAGGGGAGGGAGAGAAGAGGGGCTATGGGTTTGGGTTTAAACACTAGCAGCTTGGGTGCAAGGTAGGTTTCCGCTTACTCGCGGCGGTGGTGTCA
>JAZHYW010010185.1:0-74823 GCA_037355805.1 Ixodes ricinus | reverse complement strand
TGGTATGACTTGTTTCGATACAGTAAGTCCAGTTTCATTGCCAGTTATAACTGTTTGACTGCCAGTTAGAACAGTTTGACTGCCAGTTCAAACTGTTTGGCTGCCACCTTGAACATTAAGACACCAGTGTCACCAGTTCAAGCTACCAGTTTTGCCTGATTAGCGACCAGTTTGAACCACGACCTCCTCTATAATGGGGCGACCAACGCACCTGCGTCGGCCCCAGCGCGCCACGTTTTTTTTGCTTGTTTATTATTTTCTAGTTTTCGTAAGTCCCGCTGCGCCCCGTGGCGCTGCGCTTCCTCCTCAATCGGGCGGACTGGGGAGCGCGGGGACGCCGGTAAACACATAGTTTTGGTGCGCACAGCTGCGCAACATCGCTCGCTCGCATGGTTTATTTCTGCGTTCCGCTGTGCAAATTCTTAAGCAAATTTTTTAAGGAAAAGGCAGCGTCAAGGAAGGTCCATAAAGTTTAATATAACGTAGAGAATATAGTGCAGATTTGTTTTTCTTTGTGCAATATTTTTTTTAATAAACAAAGCAGGTGAAAAGCAGGAAAGTGGTACCTGCAAGCAGCTGCATTTGAAACTTTGCATTATTTCTTCATCTCGGCTCCTCGATTCCTTACAATGTCCATAGACGACAGCAGGCACGAAGAATGCATGCAACTGTTTTCATGCAGAAGATACCATAATTTTATTGCAAACTAATTGGTTATTGATATTCTTCAAAACTATTTAGTTATTTTCAATCAAGTCTCAATGTGCTTCAATCGAGCCATACCAGTTTGATTAGACTAAGAGTTCGACATACATTTTAGCTCGTCCGAAGAATTGCATTTTCTGTGCGTCCCCCGTGAACCAAAGCGGATTGATAGTAATATATTCCAACTGCCAGAGGTGCTGTAATGTGACCGCAATTAAACATTGTACTATAACGCGATTGGAATCTAAAACAATTGACAATGAGCTACGATCTCCTAATGTCCGTGGGAAACGTGGCAATAACCCTGTTTAAGTTACAAGGTATATTTGCCAAGAAAGAAAATTTAGGGAATCACATTCCAACCGCCCGTCGCATCACTCGAGCTCGCCCGCGTATCTCATTACTTCAATTCTGATTCTATAGTGATTTTAAAGCGGCATGATCTTGTAACTTCACTATCGACCTGCGCGGGTAGACTTTAAATATTCACTTTAAATTTAAATGTAAAATACTTTAAATTTTAATATAAAATACCTAAAAAGCGTTTTTCGACTTCACGATCGACTTGCGCTTACGTGAACCATGCCAGCCGCAAATCGCTCACTCAAATTGACAACTAAAATAATACTTCGCTGTAAACGCTTCATTTGCTGAGTAGCCCGACGGTTAAAAAGTTGTTATTACCGTTGGTCATTACTTCGTTTTCGCGCGAGCGAAGGCAATGCTAGACGCGCGAGCACAGAGCTCTGTACCTTCTGTACAGTGCGTTCCTCTCTTGCAATGCACGCTCGTGCATTTCTTCACTTCATACGCGTATAGCTTCATCTATGATCTTAGCTCGCACATTAGATAAAATAAAGTATAAACACGTCAAAACTTTTAGATTCTAATCGGTTAATAAAAGGGTAAGACAAATCCACACGTACACGAACCCATCAACGGCACCACCGGCACGCCGTATCTGAGGATAAACCGTGGCGGCACCAGGCGGATTTACTTGTCCCTAACCGTGGTCACGTGATATTTTTCGCACGGCCCAACTGTGACTTAGTCGTGATTTTTGGTACGCGCGCTCCCGTAGAGAGGGAGAGCTGCGTTGGTCGCCCATTATAGAGGAGGTCGTGGTTTGAACTGTACAAATAACAGTTTAGCCAATTCAGCTGCCAGCTTGGCCAGTTCACTTTCCAAGTTCGGCCAGTTTCGACAGTTTGAGTTCCCAAATTGCCCGGTACAATTCTACTACAACCAGTTAATTTCGGGTTTGGCCAGTTCATATCCAAACTGGTTTCAAATCGTTTTTGTCAATAGGGATATATTTGATCGCATAGACCAAAGGTTACCAAGACGCCGAAATAGAGAACAATTGGCGTCACGTGAATTCGAACTCCGATTATCCGTCATAGAGGATGCAAGAAACTACAGTTTGAAGCCCGCTTGGCCCAGGCCCGGTGACTCTTTTTTTTGCCCGACACTGACCCGGCCCGATGTAAATGTGTACCTGATAAAGAACTGTCCGTACTCGGCCAGATGAGATGCCTACCTGATCAGGCTCTGTCCGGAACAGGCCGCTGAGAGGCGAAGTCTTTCCTCAGCTCTTAAATTCAAAGCTCCCTTGTGAAGCTGTTGATGCGTTTGAATCATTTACTGATCTGCATGAAAGACGCTGTCATATCGCGGTCACGTGGTGAACCTTCGAAAGCTTACACATCTATAAAGGACAAAGCTTATCATCGCTAGACAAAGGGCATAATGATTCTTGACGAGTTTGGAAGTGAAAGGGAAAGACAATCGTAGTGTTCCTTGTATCAAGACTGCCATAGATTTCTTTGCCTGATGGCATCTGTCCCAATATGTAAATGAAAGAAACCTTTTTCCACTAACGTCCGCCGTCTGTGGAACCGTTTAGAAACCTACAATTGAAGGGCAGCCCAACTTGCCTCCACCCGTCAGATACCATTGACATCGTGCAGTTGCTTATCTTTGTTGCAGTTCATGCCCCATCCAAGCCAATACTCAAACAAGAACGGCCAAAAAAGAAAAAAATGTGAACATGCTCAATAGGTTAGTCGACCGAAACGTTGAACTCCGAAATTGGCGGGAGCGGGAAACAGGGATAGCGGAGGGGGTGTAAGCATGCGTAGAAGCATACTGCGGAAACATCCATGCCCAAAATTCTTCTCCGTATATTCTTGGCGCTTTCTTTGTCCATGACAGCATTTTTCTCTTAGATTATTTTTCAGCATTGTAGCGTGTTATCCTTTAGGTTTTTATTTTTTTATTTCAAATCAAAACGATGAATTTGTCAGAACTTTTGTCTATTTGTTTTAGAATGTGTGCTACATAATTGCTCGAGCACGGTACGGCCCGGAAAGAAGTCCTGCTGCCATGCCCGGGAACGGCACCAACCAGAAAACAATTTATGCTACCCGGCCCTGGCCCGGCCTGCGGGCCGCTCGGGACCGGGCCCGTGGGCTAGCCCTGCCCCATGCAGAGCTCAAATCCCAATATCCTGCCGCGCGTGCAAACCACTACTTTTTTATATGCTTTCAAGGTTTATGGATCACCAACTGTATGAACTATGCATGTTTTATGTTGACTTGGCTTACCATTGAGGCTTTTTGGTTCACAAACAAGCGCTACTAATTTCGCACGATATTCAGCACATAAAACATTCTGTGTAAAAACTTCATGCATACTGATACTCGAAATAAATCGCCGTGCAAGGTGTAAACTAAAATCAACAGCAGAGACAAGTCACGATCATACGCACGTGTTGTTGCTAGTCGCAATGCTTGTGTGAGTGCCCGTTATCATTGTTGAAGCAGCTGGAGGAAGTCTCAGAGAACCGTCGATGTCTGGGCCACCAGTCGTAGTATAATTTACAGTTTCTTGTTCAGATTCTGTTAATGAAACCGCGCTATCCTTATTGCATATGAAAATACTTGCACGTTGACATTAATATACTATTCTGATGATGTTCCGCCTTTCAATAGACTTTGCTGAATCCAGTAAAACTACGCAAAACTGGACAAGTAGAAATATATAAAATACATTGTTGCTTTTCACGGGGCCGAAAAAATACATTTACGTTAGCCATATATAGTACAATTGCGCGTAACTCAGGAAAGTGGTGCTTATCCTTGTCCCTCCTCTCCCCATCCCTCATTACTAAATAAACAAACATTCGACTGGCGCTAAACTATTGCGACCAATAAAATGGTTCCAGCAATATCAAATTTTTGTTTGTTCTTACAGCTATAGTTGGTGCGTTTTCTAGTCTAGCGCTGGTGTGAGCGTAAAAAATAAGCAAACAAAACTAGAAAATCATAGATAGAGACCATGCAGCTGGGTGATATGAGCCGGACGTAACGTCATACGTTGGAAGCGCAGAAATATATAACGCGCTTGTCATATGTACCGTTAGGTCATACGTCCCTTCGCTACGAACAGCCGGCTGAGCGCGAAACGGTTGTTGAGTGCAACGCACCCACAAGTCTATCTCTTGTCATCAAAATAAAATAGATGGCTCGAGGCATTACACGCACACACCTCGGAGAGCTCGTGAAGAGAATACTCTGAAGTCACAATCACAGGCAGACACGTCGCTCGTTGTCCCTTGATCCCCGTCCTTTAATAAAACAAAATGATTGGCCAGATACCGAGAATAATGTATCTAGAAAGCTACACAGGGCGTATGATATTAAAGGAAAAAGCGCGAGGCGTAAAAGCGACACATTCATTGCCTTATCGGCAAAATATTACGAATTTTTTTAATACAAGGCTACGCCGGTTGTAGTCATGATTGACGTTCTTCACGGCAATTTGAAGAGATTTTTTTTCAATAAATGTAAGTTGTGACTGCGTTACTGTTTACGTCAAATTTTTGTACCTGTCTATTGTTTGGCGCTTGTCTACGATCATGACCCAGCTTACCCAAATTGCCACATTTATGAACTTCATCAGCGCTGCAGCGTTTTGAAGTAATTAAGGCGAAAACACCCTGGTGCTGAAAAAGCATCGCGGGGGCGGGGTATACCGAAATAGATGCACGCACACGCCATGGCTTCAAGCCACATATCATTTGAATCGCACCCAGTTACCGCTGGCCCTGAAGAGGGAGGGGTGTCGGTGGCACAGCACAGCTCAGAACACGTGCAGCGAAAAATCGCGCAGCAGAACTCCAGGGTCTGGGCTCGTTCCCCACCCCTGCTCGCTTACACGATAAAGCTCTCTAACCAACAGGTATACGGAAACAACAGGAAGTCCCGCTTTCCACTCTCCCACTTGTCGTACACGTTGCACAGAACCCGCTTGATTTGTGTTAACATTTCATGGATGCCTAACTTCCTAAAGATTCTACACGTCAAACAAAGTGGCAAGCTCACAACGTATACCGACAATGCACCCAACTTATATTGCTAAAAATGCACAATGTGCAGCCTACATCTTTTTGCATGAAACTATAAAACTTAAGGTGAACTTAATCCAATAAAACACAACAGAAGTAAAAATAAAATGCTATAAGTTTGTCACATCGTGGCTAATGTTATGCTAGCATTCTAAACTCGAAGCTAAACAGAACCATTGTTTTTTGATAAGTTACACCAAGCCAATTATTACGGGCAACTATAATAGCTTTGCAGTAAAACATCATGTTTTGGCTCTCTAGCTTTGGCTTCATTGCCACACAAAATTGTCAACATCTATATCAAATTCTAGTTCTTTTCGAGTCCGAACTCCTCATCCTGTTTTTCCACTTGGTCGCTCTACCCATTCTATCCCTATGCTGCCTGCCAGGCGTGGCGATATCCGCCAATGGCGATATGGTGCTTGATGTCTCGTGCGTATATATTTTTGAACTTTCTTCAAAATAGTGGAATATCTATTTAATACGCCCTTTCGTGAGTTGATATAGTTCAAAAGTAGGGGTTGGCTGCTTAGTCTGACATGGTTGCACGTTCGATGTTTTGCGGTAGTTTTATGGAGTTTTGTGTTACTAGAATGAATTGGGCTGCTGTGTAGTTACCGCAATCTTGCCGCGCACGCAGCTGGCGAAGTACGCAGCGGCGCGCGTGGCCTAACGGTTATCGCGCCTGCATCCCACGCGAAAGGCCAGGGTTCGATTCCTGGGAGCGACGTGCATTTTGTTTATTCCTGCAATTTAGTGTTCTGGAAAATTGGAGAATCCTGTTGCTTGTTCGAGGTCAGAATGTTTTACACGCAGAACCTTCTACGCCGAATCTTCCAGAATCCCACGCGTGTACATGCGGCTCCGCGTGGCGAGCTGCAGTCAGTTTCGCCTCAGCGTTCAATCTTGCTGCTTCGCCGCCATCGACGCCCGCGACGCTCTGTTGTTATCTTTCGTTTCCCTTTTATTTTTGGGCACAAGTTCGCCCCATTAAACGTTCAGTTTACTCAGTCATTCGCCGCCTCATCACTTGTCATTCGTGAAATTTCGGTGGAGGTGCGGGGAACCGCAGGCCCGTGCAGCGTTCCCCTCCAAGAGCCCGCAGTGCAAATCCGATTCTAAGCCCGGTGAGAAGACCACTCTCCGCGGAACCCGAAACTCGCACTAGCTGACGCACCAAGGGTGAGGATCCTGAGTACGGTTTGCTGCTGGACAAGCCGAAGCCGCAGAAGACGAGGATGGCCAACGAGTCGCAAGCCCCTGCCGCTTTTCCCATCATCTACCTGTCCGTCGCACCGCGGATGGCTGCCCCCTTCCACGGTGAACTCTACGAAGACGTCGAGGATTGGATTGACCAGTACGGACGTGTGGCCCGCCAAAATGGCTGGACCGACGAGCAGCGTCTGGAAACCGCGTATTTCTCGCTTGCAGGGACTGCCAGGTACTGGTACGAAAATCACGAGCCTTCATTGACATCGTGGGGTGTTTTCAAGAACCAGCTGAAGGCAACATTTCTCAAGCAACACCGCAGAGAGAGAGCCAAAGACCTACTTGAAATCCGAACCCAGGGCCACAACGAGAGCGTCACCGGCTTCGTGGAGGACTTTCTGTGGCTGAGCGCCTGCGCCAACCCTCAGGCTACGGAAGAAAAGAAGGTTAGAATCCTCATGCGGGGCGGGAGAGACAACACCTTCGGCGGTCTTGTTCTTAACCCTCCGACAACAGTTGAAGATTTTGTCACTGAGGCGACAAACATCGAGCGTGCCCTGCAATCCCGAGCCAGCCACTACCATCGACCACCAGGCCACGCTGCCCTCGCGCCGTCTAGCTGCGACCTTGGCTCCAGTATCCCGGGCATTCGCGAGGCGATTTGAGACGTTGTCCGGGAGGTGCTCCGGAAGCTGCTGCCTGCTGCCAACCAGTCGGCTTCGTTGTCGATAGCCGAAGTGGTGCGCGAAGATGTTCAGCGGGCAATTCAACCGGAGGCTCCTGCCAGCGTAGCAGCACCCGAGGAGCCCACCCTGACCTACGCTGCATTGGCCCAACGGCCACCGTGTCCTCCTCGAGCCTATGTCGCGCCGCCCCGACGTCTGTCTCCTGCGCCGCAGTACGACCGCCGCAGAGACAACCAGGTCCAGTACGCCGCCCAGGAGCCCCGCTCCTCGGAAGACCGACATGTGGCGAACGCCCGACAGACGCCCTCTGTGTTTCCACTGCGGGGAAGCAAACCACACCTACCGCCAATGCCCATACCGAAGACTCGGGCTGCAGGGGTTCCACAAAAATGACCCACGCCCCCGTTATGGTGAACGCCCTCGGGAGATCGACGAATACCTGCGACGACCTCTGTCCCCCGAGCCTGCGTCCCACCGAGTTCCAGTCGCCATCGCCACGAAGTCCAGCATCGCCGATGCACCGACCCCGGTGTGAAAGCCTGTCACCCCTCGCCCCTCACCGGGTAAACTAGGCGCGGCAACCCCCGGAGGTAGAGTTGCCGAAAAGATGACCGACACCAAGATCCTCCACGAACGTCGGAGGGCCCTCACTCGAACGCTACCAGAGACCGAAACAACGCCTTTGCAATGGTGTCAAACAACTTAAACGTCGTCATCGACGGGCATGACGCATCAGCACTCGTCGACACTGGAACTGATTACCCCGTCCTGAGTTGGAGGCTCTCTAGCCGCCTACGAAATGTCACGACGCCGTGGGATGGACCTCAAATACTAACCGCAGGGGGGCACCTCATCACACTAAATAAAAAACATGTTTTTTTTACATTATTTGCTTTGCGCCGTTGATAGAAGGACAGTTGGGCGGCCTCACAAAGTCACTCGCTAGCGTTTTTCAACTTCGTTCGTCGGCACTCCATGGTCCACCCGGGAGGAGAAAGCACGAGCTTAGAGCCGAGCCGCCGAGCGTTGATTGCGACCTTCCTAAAGAGAAGCTCCGGTAACACTTCGGCGACTCGTCCGTCAGCTTCAAACAACGCCTCTTCGAACGAGCCCGCGAATCCAATCCGTCAAACGGTCGCGGCAGAAAGCATGTCGGAAGGAAGGGGGCTGGAGGCTGAGAATCCGAAAGAGACGCGGCGCTGGTTTCTACGTCTATTTCGCACATGAGGTAACAAGAGAGCAAAGCTAGCCGGGTGTGAACACTGACTGACGTTACATTGGAGTACACGCAGTCGAAATGACGCCCGCAACAGAGCACAGCTAGAGGCTTTCAACAGGGGACATATGCGTTTAAATAAGCTGCGATTTCAAAACGTAATGTCTGCATTCTGTGCTTCGGTGTTTACTTTGATCCTTGTACACCAAAGCACTCAATGCTGCAGGTAATAAAGTCGTGTATACGTACCTTTCGAGGCAATTGAAAGTGTGTTGGTTTCACTTGATGCCCACGAGCAGGAGCGCGACAAACTGTCCGTCGGTCGCGCCGGCGGCGGGTCGCGCGTCGCGCGACCAACGCAACCGACGCTTGCCCGCTGCGGACTGCACATGCTCGGCAGCCGCCAGCTGGGCTTGGCGGTCCACAGGGCGGTTTCTCGGCCGCTCTGCTGGCTCGGCGAACTGCCTCCAAAACGCGAGCTGACGCACGCGCGGGCTGGCGATGGAAACTTATCTTCTTAAAAACGAGGCTGTAACGTATCGTTTGATGGCGCAAATGGACGTATTTTTCGCATCGTTTTTAGACAGTGTGTGAATCTCGCGAAACAGGCGACGAAGAGTGGTGGGTGAAATGTGCTCGCATGTTCTGTATTTTGTGTACTATGTAGGATTACCCAGAAAGGTGGTCAATATCGATAAATGTGCGCGTAAAAAGGAACTACATCCACGTGACTTGTCAAACTTATTCACCCTCAATATTGTATCGTGCGATTCAAAATTGTCACGTACCGCGTTCAATTTCTGTCCCAACACCGGTAACTTCGAATTCTATATCGTGTTCGATGTTTTATATCCCACCGTCGGTAGTATAGATATCGCATTCGATGTTGTGCCCCAACACCGATAGTTTCTTGTTGTATTGCGAAGTTGGGTTTATCGTTTGGCGATCAACTTTTGTTGCATTACAACAACTGCAATAAACATTTGTTGGAAAACGATCACTCGTTATCGCGCTTTCTCATTAAAAGGTAGGTCGCGGGGGTTCCAGCTAGTTATTCTGAATGGCTTGGTGGTTGCCTACATTTCAAGCGCGCGAGGATGTGGTTTCTGTGTGCCGTTGCAGCAGCCGTACATACTTGCACGCTTGCACTGTCGATCAATGATGATGTGTTCGCAACGCAGAACATTTGTCTTCCGTGTATCCATACCCAATATCTTTCTCTCACGTACTGCCATATTGTTACTCGTGCTGTTTTATGATATCATTCACGCGATGTCGTATATGTGGGCATACCGATATCCACATGTTGCTCCACGAACGCTCAATATCGTGTTACGTTTCCTCTTAGTCCGCGGTGTATGCCGGCGTAATTCATGTTGGTAACTTGGTTTCCGTTCTGAGATATATGCACGCGATATAATATTGTATTCTCCTTTAGGCCCGTGATTCACGACCGATATTTATATATCGTGTGGCCGTACAGTATGTCCATGTCGGTCACCAATATGCACGCAATGTCGAATTATATTCCAATAACCGCGCAATATAACGGGTATTGTGCTCCAATATGGTGTTGTATACCAACAACCGCAAGTTCTATCGGGATATTGTGCTCAGATATCATGTTGTATACCAATAACCGCAAGTTATATCGGAATATTGTGATCCAATATCCTGTTGTATACCGATAATGGCATACTATATCGGGATATTGTGCTCCGATATGAATTCCCATCGTGCGTATTGGGTAAATCGGATAACAATAAGCTTTTATTGGTTTCCATCAACTTCATTGGAATACAATATTTCCAATAAGCCGAGTTCATGTTGGCCTTTTTCAATAGGGTTATGGCAGTATGCCACGAGGCACTGCTTTACTGTTGCGTTATGCCGCTTGGTACCGCTTCGTACCGTTTGGTGGTCTTGGATGCCGAGGTGCTTCATGACGCCCTTCCACAGCCGGGCAACGAAAACTCTTTCATTGTCACTGGATATGCTTTTTGGGAAGCCATGCCGACAAAACACCTCAATCTTTTTTTCCAGGATGGCCTTACAGGTCGGGGCTCGAAGTGGAAATAGTTCAACAAACTTCGTGAACTTGTCGATGACCACGAGAAGATATTGGTGGTGGCGTTTTGATATAGGCAATGGCCCAATCATGTCTACACTCAGCTGTGCCATAGGTTCCTCTGTCCAGGTACTGTCCATTAGTCCCCCCCGGCTTTGGACGACAAGGCTTCAGAGCCTGACAGGACGAGCAAGATCGAACATAGCGTGAAACGTCAGACCTCATACCGATCCAAAAATACCTCTCGGCGACCCGCTTCAGAGTCTTGAAATATCCCAAGTGTCCACTTAAACGGTTATCGTGTGACAACTGAAGTACCGTCTGGCGTATTTGTTTTGGAACCCAGATGAGTTTTCTTTCCCCTGAAACTTTTAGTATGTGTTCGTCATGATCGATTTCACTACCCTCAAAAACATATTGTATTCGACGTGCGTCTGTTTCGTCGGTGGGTAGGGTTCGGTCTTGGAGGTAGCGAATCTCCTCGGAGATTTCAGGATCTTTCTGTTGTTCATCAGCAAGCTGGGATGCATTGAGGAGGAGTGATATGTCCGTTTCCTCCACTGTGGCATTTTCCTCGAACCGAAGTCGGTGCTCTGGCTCCACCGTCTCTATGGGGAACCATTCATCGGTTTCGGTGTCCAGTGCTTCAAACGGCGGTACTGTGACTGGAGCAGGGAACCTGCTCAAAGCGTCAGCTGGGATGTCTGCTGCTCCTCGACGGTGTCCGATGAGGCAATCAAAACCTCGCAAGCGTAGCAGCCATCGACGTACCCTGCTTGAAGTCTGTTACGGGGTGAACATCCACTTCAGAGAAGCGTGTCGGCGTGTACCTTAAACTTGGTATGTTCCAAATATGGACTGAACGTGTGAATTGCCCAGACTATGGCCAAACACTCCCATTCTTGCACTGTGTAGTAACTTTCAGCTGCGTTCAGAGATCAACTAATAAATGACACTGGCCACAATTGTCACTTCGTGTCCTGCAGGAGGACTGCTGCTACGCCGGTGCCGCCCGCATCGGTCTCCACCACGAACGGTCGGTTGAGATCACGTAGTGCAATTACCACCTCGTCTGCCAGCATGGTTTTGAACTACTGAAATGACATTTCTTGCTGGTTGCTCCAACGTCAGGATACATCATTTTGTAGAAGAATGGTCAAAGGACGCGCCACTTCAGAGAACTTTGGCAGGAAAGACCGGTAGTAGCTGGCCAATCCAAGAAAGACTTGAATGTCCTTGACACTTTGGGGGTTGGGAAGTCGCGTACAGCTGAAACTTTATGCGGACCAGGCCTGCAGTCTCCCGGTGAAATTATGTGCCCTAGAAACTTCAGCGACCGCCTGCAGCCTTGCGTCTTTGTTGGATTGATGGTAAGTCCAGCGTGTGCGATCCTAGACGACACCACTTCAATATGCCGCAACTGATATTCAAATAAACAGGAGTATATCAAGGCATCATCCAAGAAGGCGATACAAAATTGGTGCTTGATTCTCAAAAGTACTTTGCCCATGAGAGCTTGGAATGTGGCCGGTCCACCAGCCACCCCAAAGGGCATTCTTGTGAGTTCAAGTGTACCCTTGTGGCATATGAATGCAGTCTTGCGAATATCCTCGAGGCGGACAGAAATCTGGAGGAAGCCTTGGGACAGGTCGAAGCTTGTGAACCACTGAGCTCTGCCCAACTCTGCCACTACCCATTCTGTCGGTGGCATTGGGTATACCGGAACTTGGGTTTTATTATTGAGCGGCCGGTAATCCACAGCTAGTCGGTCCCCTATGCGAAGCTCCAGAAGCGGCTCTTTTCCACCGGCTGCTGAAGTTACCTCCACTGACATGTAGACGCCTGCCGGTGCGGCGTCTACTGCCCGCCGTTTCCCGGAGAACTCGTTTGCATATGTCCCGGCTCATTGCAGCGAAAACAGCGAGGTCGGCCCCGGCCCCGGCGTGCACTCGTGGGACAATGGCGTGACATGTGTCCCACGCCCCCGCAATGGTGACACTGCAGCTGGCAATCATAGCTGTTTTCTTGGGGCACGGTCGGCTGTCGGATTGGGCTACCGAAACTGCCGAAACTCACGTGTAACGGTGCTGCGCTGTGCGCCGCGGCAGCACCGAGTTAGTCCCTGTAATACGAAGGTTGCAGGGCCGCCGGATGCAGGCACCAGGGGTACGCGTTTGGAGCAGCAAGGGTGGGCGTGGCCCAGGCTGCTATACTCTCATCCGTCACCGGAACTGGACCAGTCACTGGCGTCGCCGTTCGAGTCACCGGAACTGGACGAGTCACTGGAGTCGCCGTTCAAATTTGGAACACCAAGTCCAGGGCCACTTGGTATGACAGTTGGGGAGGGGGTTCGCATTGGGGACGTCGCCACACGCGCTCTATTAATCCATCGGCAGCGTCGGCGAGTTCCTTGAGCGTGGCGAAAGTCCTTCCTTCAATGAGATCGCCGAACTGCGGGTGCATCTGTCGGAGTACCCTCTCCACCTTCTGCGCATTTCTCACAGGCTCGCCGACCCTGTCGTAGTAACTGCTGATGACATATATGAACTGCATCAGGTTTTCCTCGGGGTGTTGAGTTCGCTTCCGCAGTTCCTCTTTCAGTCGCTTCTTCTTGTCCACCGGCTCAAACTGACTATGGAACGCGGTGACGAGGCTGCCCCAGCTCCTAAACTCCTCCGCGAAGCGAATCCACAGCTTGGCACTTCCGTCGAGAACTGCGAGAACGACACGGCTGATGCGATCATCTGGCTCGACATCGTGGATTAGGCAGTAACCCTCGAGATTCTCTATGAATTATTCTGGTGACTGTAGATCTCCAAAGCCAGAGAACCTGGGAGGCTGGGCGGAGATCCACAGGGCATGCATGGGATCTAGATCGGGCGCGCCGTTGGTCGCAGTGACGGCTGGCGTTACCAACGGAGAGGATACAAGGGCTGAGGCGACAAGGGCTGAGGCAACGAAGGCTGCAAGGACTGAAGCAGCTGAGGGTCTAGCTCACCTTCTGCAAGCTCGATGGGCGCGGCATTCAAGAGCTCGCGAATGTGGGCGGCGATCTGTTCCCGATGGAGCGCTGAACCATCCGTTTGTTGCATCATCATACGAAGAAAGTCCGGCGGCACGAAAAGCGGTCGATGAGTCATCTTAGTACCCCGGACGTGCCCCCTTGACAGGTTCCAACGTGTCTTAAAGGCCGACTTACGAAACCATTTTCTGCAGGGTAGGAAAGTGCTCCCCAACGACCTTCGCTCCCTCCCTTCTCGCACTCCTTCCTCCTCCTCCCCTGAAAAGGGCGGGTCCGGAAGCTAGTCTCCGTGGAAAGGATAAGGGGTTCCCTCCTTTCTGGGTGGCAAGGAGGAAACCTCTTCTCCCGCGGAAAATGGTTTTGTAGGTCGGCCTTTAAACACTTGCCCTAAGACACCCGTGAATCATGGCCGCTCATTCCAAACGCCCGAACCAGCAACACCTTGAGCTACCTCTTCTTTCTCCGCAACTCGGCGGCTCGGCTGTGCATGACAACGGTCGCCGACTCTCGTCGGCAAAACCCATATCATATATCACTATTAGAGGCGGCGATTTATTAAAAGCTAAAAATAAACTGACAACACAAAAATGCTTATGTCCGGACATTATTCTATCGTTGAAAACACGGTTTTTTATTTTACTTTAACTCTATAATTGTAGGATACACAGAAAGAAAGTTTTAAACCGTTACGAAATAACTAAAACGCCATGCACAGTGGTGTTGGTCCTTAATCTCTTCTAAGAATACTTAAGTGATCGCTACCCAAAGGGTCAAGTCCACCCCACCCCCCATAAATATATTTGTATTCCCAAGGACGCATAATTATCCGTATGAATTGCCTCAAAATGTAATTTTGTGAATGGCGTATTTGCTGAGAAATCATCCAGTAGAATAATTTAGCATTCCTGCCCGAATGAATGACGTATACGTCTAAATGGTCCTTGCCTTTTTTGTGACTTCCAATTTTGAAGAATCGTTTGACTTTCTTTTACTCTCTTCAATCCGAAGATTCGCCGGTGCTCGCGTCTGCCAACGGCCAATCTGCGCTTTCATCGCTGTACGATTGTCAATATACGTAGGCCTGAATACGGCACTTCAATTTTGTTTTCGTTTACCTTTCTTTAAAATAGTTCTACATATCAGATATTAAATGCTCGTAGAATAGGTAAAAGAGTAAGACAATGTGGTATTATGGCATGCGATGCGAAATATAACCCGAGGTTCTGATACATCGACTAATGCTCTATGTGAATTCAAAAGATTAGCCGGCGCGTTAAATGCCTCCGTCTAGTATTTCGCGTATTCCCTATCGTCCCCCCTCTTCAGAAATAAAGATCACGCGAGGGTCAAGTCATAGTCACAGGTGCTTGATGGGCTTTATATCTAGAAGTCAAACTTTTGGTGCATTTGTCATCTAAGAAAAAAATGTGAAGAAGTCACTATTACGAACTGGTACAGACTTGCAAGTTTCGACATCAGCACATTTTTGGAACGGTATATGCCTGCTTCGTCTTCGCCAAACAAAAAACAAACGAGAGGGAGCTTATTTTTAAAGGGGAAGGGGGGAATGAGAGGACACAGATTTTAGGCGACTTTTTCGCGCGCTAAAACTTTCTTTTTGTGATTAGTATTTGTTACGATTCCGTCACGCGCTTTTTAAGCGCTTCGTGTACGGGTTTTTGGGGTTGTTAAGTTAAAAGATAAAGGTAGCTGGCAAGTTTTAGTGCACAAAACTGGTCCAGAAATGAAGGATCGCTTTTTCTGAATCACAGTCACGAAGTGAGTTCTTCAACAAAAAGCATAAGATTCTCAAACTTACGCTGATAAAGAAACACGTAAAGGAGGACTGCAATGACGAGACTCAGCAGAGCCAGAACGATGATGATCGCCTTTCTTTTGCTTGTACTGAAAAAAATATAAAACGATGTTGCATGTCAGGCAGAGCACTGCAGGCATTGTACATTTTAAGCTTTTTCGTAGATTACCATACATGTAACGTGGGAACGCTAATATTGGCTTGCTTTGTATATTTATACAGCCTTGATGTTCCTAAGCCTCAACCTTTCTCTTAAATGTAGATGAGAATTTAGCCACTGAAGTGCAACCGCTAACATGGAGTTTTAACGCGCATCACGCAGTATGTGATGTCATGAACGCGTGCCGGTAAGAAACTCATCCAGATCCAAACGGGCGGGGGCGATGGGGATCAAACCAAGGAGGTTCTCAGCATAAGCTGTCGCTCCACGCTCCGAGATGAGACGCGTTAGCACACTCGGCCACCGATTCCCCACTTGGGGATTGGTAACCGAATTAATTGGTGCAAACTGACTTAGTGCATAGGTCACGTGATGTAAATTTTGCGGCTAAACTTTGCGGGACCAGTGAACTGGTGAATTGTTCTCGGGACGTCTTTTTTCCGCTTAGAGTAGTGGGAAAATTGAATTGGTGCCTAGGTCACTTGACGTCAAGTTTCCGCTATATTTAGTGTGGAATCTGAAAACACGGCGTGAAAAAGTAAAATCACATTTCTTCGTTCAATTAGGATGTGATGCTACATTTCTGAGAATGCCACGTGGCGTAAATGTTGCTGCTAAATTTAGCGGGCCAACTAAATTGGTGCATTGGTGAGGGACGCAAATGTTTCCGATAAATTTAAAGGGGAATCTGAACTGGTGTATAGGTCACATGATGTATATTTTTCTGCTGAATTTAGCGGGTAAAATGAAGAAACGGCCATAGCCGTATAGGAAAAATTATGAGTAGGAGCTTAATAATGCTATTGCATTTAGAGAAAGCTAGCGCTCCTTAACACATATCGGCACTAGTCAGTGGCTAACCGCGATACTAGGTCTCCAACTTACGGTGCTCCTGAAATAAGTGTGGAAATATAGTCTCATTTATCTTAAAATGTTAAAGGTTTCGCCATAATCATCAATAAACTGACAATAATAACACTTACCAACTTTCTGAACTCCTGCGTCGTAGGATGAGACTTCATCTTCGACAGCCTCTAAGTAAAGAAGAGAATGCTGAAGCCCTCGGCTCTTTGCAAAGTCTATTATTGGTACAGACAATTTGTTCGCTCTGCTTTCTTTAGTGTCATTTTATTTATCCACACTTAATCTTATTGTGGGCGTTGCTTTACACGAACACATACAGATACATTTAATTGCTGCACCCCTATTCCCCACAGCACTACCGAGTTTAATTTTTTTTTGTCTTTTTAGCTAATACGTTGATTGATAAACCTTTTAAAATTATAGTTTTTTATTAGTACACTCTGAATTTCCTATAGGGCTTCACCAACCGCGGCCTAACCACCTTGTCTGCTTGTGTTGGGTGCACCATAGTAGGGCCATGGATGATTTTACTCGCAACGTTGCGCAGCTGTTTTTAGATTGTATCACGAGAAACCGAAAGCTGTTGCGCTCCGTGGAAATAAGGGGAGATAGGTTGTACTCCAACTCCCCTCTTTCGCTATCTTCTCGAAACTGCGTAGATACGAAGACTATGTGTAAACATGGTTCAATTCGTATTGAGCCGGAGTGCTGAGTCAGCGCTCCGCAAACACTTTAACTTGGGCAGCTTACGCGCGGAACGTTTTGCCCGGGACGTCACATTCGTGATGTCAAATGCCTCCATATATCCCCCTCCCCCCAAGCATTAACCCTTTATTCCACCGTATCATGAGCCTACACTTCCGGCTACGTAAATCACCTGGGGAAACATTATGCATTCTTTCCTCCTTAAATTCACCATGAAGTAGCTCCCGGGTCAAAATATCTAAGGCTCACATTGTGTGGTGTAATGCAAGCAACATCTCAGTGAAAATAGATAATTTAAGTTTTATATTTGCGTTGAAAGTATATTTGCCTTTATCTTCACACTTAATCGGTACGCCACGAAAAGGAGTCTTTTTGTACCTACTGTGGTGTGAGACAAATAAGATGAATGAAACAAATCAATATATCTCAGATAAAGCGCCAATCTCTGAAACGCAATACTAAGGAGATTGAAGACGCAATACATGATGAAGGTTATCGCTTCAAATCGAAATTGTTTGTGCGTTGAATGGTCGCGATCACGAGTTGAGTATTTTGTTTTTACTCACTGGGATTGAAGTGTAGTAACGTCCAATTTTTTTTCTGGGTTAGCTTCATTGTGCCTTGATATTCTACTTTAAACTGATAAAAAAGGCATGTTGCGTTTGCTTACCTGACACATATTTATCATCTTCATATATTGCTGACCCAACAAAAAAGAAAAACAAATTAGGAAAACATATATTTAAGAAAATTGTCTTACAGACACTTTGTGACATTCATTTGAGATTCTGCGTTGAAGGATGCTCCTGCGACGAAGGATGAGACTTCACCTTCGACTGCCTCTAAGTAAACAAGAGAATGCTGAACCCTAGACTCTTTGCAAAGTTTATCATTGGTTACAAACAATTTTTTCGCTCTGCCTTCTTTAGTGTCATTTTATTTATCCACATTTAATATTATTGTGGGCGTCGTTTTACACAAACACGTACAGATATATTTAATTGCTTCACCCCATATTCCTCACAGCACTACTAAGTTTCTTTTTTGGTGTCTTTTTAGCTAATACGTTGATTGATAAACCTTTTAAAACTATAGGTTTCTATTGGTACACTCTGCATTTCCCATATGGCTTTACCAACCGCGGCCTAACCACCTTGTCTGCTTGTGTTGGGTGCACCGTAGAATGGAAATGAATGAGTTTACACGCAACGTGGCACACTTATTTTACCTTGTATCACGAAAAACCAAAAGCAGTGGCGCTCCGTGGAAATAAGTGGAGATAGATTGTACACTAACTCCCTCTTTCACTCTCTTCTCTAAGCTGCGTAGGAACAAAGACTTTGTGTAAACATGGCTCAACTCGTATTGATCCAGCCCGAGTGCTGAGTCAGCGTTCCGGGAATACTTTACTTGGGCAGCTTCCGCCCGTAGCGCTTCGACCGTGACATCACAATCGTGATGTCAAATACCTCCACATATCCCCCCCCCCACCCCCCTAAGCATTAACCCTTTATTCAACCGTATCATGAGCCTACGCTTCCGACTACGTAAATCACCTTGGGAAAAATTATGCATCCTTTCGTCTTTAAATTTACCATGAAGCAGCTCCCGGGTCAAAATATCTAAGGCTCACATTGTGCGCTGCAATGCAAGCAACATCCCAGTGAAAATAGATACTTTAAGTGTTATATTTGCGTTAAAAGTATTTTTTCTTTATCTTCACACTTGATCGGTAAGCTACGAAAAGGAGTCTTTTTTTGGTACCTACTCTGGTGTAAGACTAGTAAGATGTATAAAGCAAATCAACATATCTCAGATAAAACACAACTATCTGGAACGAAATACCAAGGAGATTGAAGACGCAATACACATAGAAGATTATCATAAAAACAAAACAGCGCAAGACAAGGACGAAGTAGAAGTAATAACAGGACACACAGTGCTGTGTCCCGTTGTTCCTTCTACCTCGTCCTTGTCTTTGCGCTGTTTTGTTTTTACCATGTCTACTTACCAACTAGCCCAAACTTCTACGTTAAAAGAATAACGCTTGAAATTGAAATTGTTTGTGCGTTGAACTGTCGCGATCACGAGTTGGGTAATTTGTTTTATATTACTGGAATTTAAGTGGAGTCACGTCAATTTCTTTTAATGGGTTAGCTTCATTGTGCCTAGATATTCCCCTTTAGAACGATAAAGGAGGCATGTTGCGGTTGCTTACCTGGCACATATTTATCATCTTCATATATTGCTGACGCCAACAAATAGAAAAAAACAAATTAGGAAAACATTTATCTAAAAACAAATTGTCTTACAAATGGTATGTGACTTTCATTTGTGTTTCCTACTATTATTATTATTTATCTAATAATTGAAAATAATGCAATTCCAAAGCATATCCTCGATATATAATTACGACTGAAGTGTTAAAAGATGATGTGTCGTATGGCGAATACGGAGTATACATTGTAGTGAGTGGCTTCTCTAAAATAATTCAATAAAAAACAAAACCAATATTTTCCCTTCTGCGTAATGTCTGATAAGTGTGCAACTCTTGAGAAGGAGGAGAAGAGGGCACACACCTCCTCCCCTCTGTACCCTCTTCTCCTCCTCTCATGTTCACCGCCGATTTAGCGGGAAATTTTCGGTAAGTTTCCTGCTGAATTTAGCGGTAATGTTACCAACATGAACCCGCTGAATTTGGCGGGAAATATAGCTAAAATTTTACCGCTAAATTTAGCAGTGGAACTGAATTGGTTTTTGAAGGAACCTGACGTAAATTCCCCGCTAAATTTAGCGGCAAACTCCTTCCGCTATTTTCAGCGGAAAGTTTTTCTTCTGAATTTCACGTGACATCACATTGATTCACTTGAAATCACACGTGACATCAGGTAAGCCACAAGGGTAACATTTTTTCGCTAGGTTTGGCTATAAAATCGTCCGCTGAGTTTAAGGGGAAAATGTTTCCTCACACAAGGAACAAAACTTTCGCACCGCACTGAATAACAACTTCGTTTTGCGTGGCTAACTTCTGCTTCCACTTCTAATTCAATGCGAGATGATTTTCAAATAGAAAAATACGAATAATAAAAGGCAATGAATTACTTTCCAGAGCTTAGTCAAATTTGCGGCTAAATATTCAATCTACTCTTGGCAGCAATATGCACGGCCTACTGACACAGTTGTCCCCTATCCGTATGATGTTCTCGGCTTCGACACATTCCCTTGTTAAAGGAGCTGTGCAACGAGTTTAGCTTTGAAATAATCGGCATCTTCTAGTTTTAACATTGTTCATGTTGTCACAAAGGACAAAAACACACTTCCTTCCTCCGCAATGTTGCGATCCCACCGCTTAATCGCGAGGCAAAAATTAGAATATTCCCCGACCTGCAGCCGTGAGCGGCGGCGAGGAGAACCACGTGGGTGGACATCAATGGGAGTCTTGTAGAAAGATAGCAAGTTGTGCGAAAACCTGCTTGATAAAAGGCAACTTTTTTTATAAATCTTGTCCTTCCAACATAAATATAAATGCGTCAAAAACCTGGTATCATCAACAAAGCTCTTATTATACGGAGTTTTAGTGGCTCCGTCTATCCTAGGTCAACAAAACCATCACCTCTATCAGCCACCGCGAAAAGGCGCCAGATGCCGGAAGGAGAGGGGGCGAGGCCGGACGGGGTTGGCCGGACCCGGATGAGATTTTCCTCCTTTCACCATATTGTTCGCGCTGCGCCAGCACGTGGTCACGCTGTCGCGAGCGACTGAGTTCTGGCTTCTCACTGACGGCTCTAGAGATAGAACTTCACCGAAACACCGCTCGACTCCCATTGACGTCACAGCACACGTGACTCGGAAGATGGTGAAGGAGTTGAGAGGTGCTGCCGAAAACTTCAATCTTTGTCCAATTTTAACATAAAAAGTAGGACATGCTAGACAAATGCATTTATTGTTCTTTACTTTAGAAAGGTCGAGGCACTAACTCTGAAATTATTTAAGCAAAGCACGGAAATTGTTGCACAGCTCCTTTAATTAGTTCACACTTTTTCGTAACACGGTTATGTGATGAAATGCGCGACACACCCACAATGCCGACAGTTTATTTCTAAGTGGCCATAGATGGTGTTTACAATATTGTTGCTTTGTTCACGAAGGCGGTCATTAAGACAACTCGGGGTTTTTTCCTACCTAGCTGTCTCCCGCAGGGAAGGGGAATGAATAGACAACACCTTCAACGCACGTCACCAATTTCGTTTCATGTTTCTTGGAGCAGCAGATTGCATGATTTGAAGGCTCGGTCGCGTTTTTTAAACAGGGTGGAAAGTTTTTTGGGCTGAAAATACGATATCAACATAGACTTTGTTCGCTGTTTCTTACGGCCGTGATAACTCGTCAAAAATGCAAAGTTCGGTCATGCCTTAAAATCGCAAACACAAAAATTATGCACACATTCAAAAGAGATTCGACGGACAAATTGCAAGATTGAAGTCCACAGTGTGACTCGTTCGAGAACCCTGGCCTAACGTTTCGAATAAACTTCACTTTTTATCTGCCTCAACTTGCGAGACGCGCATTGAAACCGGTCTCAAAATGAGGAGTGCTGTGTGAATCCAGTTTAGTCAAAGGTGTACCAGAGGCATTCCAACTGAACGCTAATATATAGTTATGTGTATTCCACTTATGTATAATTCATTTACTTTTCATTCTACTGTTCTTTTCTTTTCAGGGCCCAAAGGCATCATACACGGAGTAAACATGACCTATATCCAATAGGGCATAAACAAATTCAAATATAATTATGAATTAAACTAGATACATGATGTCAGATGATTACTAGCATAGTCCCTTTTCATCACGACCGTATTTGGCATCCCTGTGCTACTTGAGTGTGGCTTCACGTGACAGCCAGACATCTTTTGTGCGGCCTAACGTTACTAGATTAACTCAATTATGGAACCGCTTGTTGAACCAGCTTCAAGTAGCAATGCCCCCCCCTCCCCCACTCTTCCTCCATCGTCCATCCTTCCCTGCCTTCCCTGGCCAGCCTGGCGTTATTCGGCGCTACAACGATTTGGGGAAATCTTCAATAACTGCATTGTATTTTAGAACAAAATTTGATTCCTACCAACACGCCCAGGTGGTACTTCACCGTGCTCTAGAGAATATGCCATTTTGAAACAAAAAATGGGTCACTTCAAACGGTGGGAGGCAGACTGAAATGGTTGTGAAGGTACCCTCTCCTCCCCGGAAGTTCTGCAATTCAGTGAATCTAGTAAAGTTGGTAACCTCGTGACGTCACATGCACCGTGTCGTTAGGTGACATCACGGTGTCGAGTGGAAATATGAGCGACAGGTGCCTACACCATTTGGAGCCGGATGAATGTATAGCATCTGTACAAAAGGATATTGTTTATTGGCGCCGAAGTAATTTAAATAGGGCAACTGTCTAAGGTAAACGAGTAACAAATGGAATAATATCATCTTTATTTCTTAAGCTTAAGTAACTCAGGATAGAGGAACTATCTAGATTAACCAAGTAACAAATACAGTAACAGCGACCCTAATCTCCAAATTGTTATGAATAACGAAACAGTATTCCAGGAGCGAGCGTTTGAAATTGTTTAGACGTCATTGTGGACAGTGAAGTACATTTATTCTTACCAATTCCCCGGAAGATTGAGAGGGAAGCCTGGGTGCAACCGTCACGTGATCCCAATTTTTTGTTACATTAAACAGGTAACTAAATTCGTGTATTACGCGTGATGCAAATATTTATGCTACAATTGGTGGTGAACTTGTATGGAGGGACGCGTCATGTGTCGTTTGGTCACGTGACGTCCATTTCAATAGAGCGTCAAATCTAAAATGGTGTATGTAGAAAGAGCGTCAAATCTAAAATGGTGTATGGGTATCGTAACGTCGGGTAATGCGTCATCAATTCCTGCTAAGTTTAGCGGGGAACTTGAATCGGTGTGCGGGTCAGGTGACCGTTAAATAATTAAAGTGGAATAGCAGCTGCATGTGGTTGGTTTTCTGAACCTAAAAGAATAAACCAGATGGTGAGAGCGCGGCCCTGAAGAATGGTTCAGTCTGAGCAAACTGTATTTTTTTAGGCCGATCCTCCTCTATTTCGTTAAACTTCGGCATGACCAAGAAAGTTGTGAACTAGAGGAACGCTTTAAAGTAGCAACATATGGTTTTGAGAAGGTAGAACTTTGGACGTAAGGAATAAACAAGACGGATTGACTGAACACGAAGCGTAAGGTTCGACGGCACACAACATGAAGATTAGCACCGAGATTACGACTGCGCTCCGGTCACTCACTATTGACGTCAATTTTGGTGGGACTCATGGGCCAGTTATCGTTCCCTCTAGCACCGTCGAAAATTGTTGCAGGATTTGAAGCGAACAGACTACTCGGCATTCGACATTGATGAACAACGCCTGTGTCATCCCAAAGATACCAATGCCGGTACCTGCTTGACAAAGCAAGAAATAAATCTCGTGATTAAGAAAAGTGCTGCCCAAGTCAGACCAGCAGTTGCCCACAAAAGCAAGCGCCATAGGGAATATCACGAGATTAATGGCCCATATTCTCTCCTCTAATCTGGATCTGGATCTGTATCTGGATCCGGATCTGATGGCCTTCTCAACGGGCGGAAATTATAGTACGGATTATTTTCGTATGTGTCCTAGCCATTCATTGTCCTTAGGAATGAGAAACTCCCACTCCCCGCAGGATTTCCCTTTCCAATTGTCCAATCGCCGCGTTGTTGTCTCGATCACGTTCGCACCGTTTCGCCCTGCGGCCGCATTAGCCACGGCCCCCTGCATCGCTGGCTCTCATGTCTCCCTCTTGGGGTTGGCCACCGAATCCAAGAGTCTGTTCCAGTGTCACTTCACTTGGTTGGAGCGGCCGTAGCATCCTGCATCTAAACACCAGGTGTTCCATAGTCTCCTCCTCTTCTCAAAAGATGACGCACATCATGCTCGCCTCGACTCTTCCACATTTCACCTGCCACCACTTCGTTCTCAACGTTCCGGAGCGAAAATCGAAGAGCAGGCTGCTCAGAAGTGTGTTGTCAAAAAACTGCTTTTGCAGATATTCTTCTTGTGGCTTATGTAAGTTTGGAGTGCCGGCTGGTAGGCTGCCCTTTTTGCCCAAGTCCGGGTCTCAACAGCTCTGACCTACTCACACAGCTCCTTCAATCCTATGCTTGCATCTTTCAGCCTGTTGATCGACGGCAGTGGCACCTCATACTTGTTCGACAGCACACGCACTCTCCTCGTTCACAGGGCTGCCGCCCCTATCAAGAGTAGGCACCTCTGCATCTCATGTACCCACCACTCCTGTCCGAGGCCCCAAGCGCACTTTGAAACTGAGCTACGCCACTGCCTCATGGGCCTTGAAAGAGGACCACTTGACGTCACCCTGCACTGTCTCGTTTGGTGCCGTCCTATGAATGCCGAGGGCCAGCCTTCCCACTTCGCGCTGCCCCCTCGACAAGTACGCCCGCGAGGCGGCTGACAGACACAGCACCGCGATACCAAACGTCAGGCTGTTGAAAATTAATGCCAGGCTGGGAACGAAACGACAGCTGGGAAACCGATATTGATGAACAACGCCTGTGTCTTCCCGATGATAATGACGCACTTGCTTGACTTAGCGAAAAATAAACCTCGTGACCAAGCAACGTGCTCCGCACGTTAGCCCAGCAGTCGCCAACAAAAGCAAGCGCCGCATAAAAACGTTCCTTGGATTCACGGTCACAACCGCTCCTCTAACACCGTGGGAAATCGTGGCTGCTGAGCACTAAGATTTCCACACTGGAACTTAGCGTTTACTTGAAATGGCTGCGAATCCCGAAATTTTGATTCGGTCATAGCACCAGTGCGTTTTTCTATGGGAGTTGACGTTACTACCTAAACAAGACGCACTGACTGATCATTTCCCAGAAAAAAGGCAGTTTCGACAACACAAATGAAATGCCCGCACCTTCCTGTTAAATGTATGTTTAGGTCTATGAAGTTATCGTGTTTGTTTAGGCTTCTGGCTACTGCGGGAGTTGTTAAAATTGACCCCGGGCCTTATACGAATGACGAAAAAATAGATAAACCGCAAAAAGCAGTTGCCAGTCCAATTGAAGCTTCCTACGTAAATATATATAAAAAAGATGTTTACAAATCTCTGTAACACGAAAATAGAGCACAGCTCTTGAGGAGGAGGAGGGAGGGTACGAAGGGGAGGCTGCGCCTCTTTGCCTTTTCCGTACTATCTCGTCCTCTGTACCTTCCCATCCTCTTCTCCTCTCTTTCTCCTGCTACCCTATTCCCCTCCTCCTCCCGTCCTCCTCCCTGCCTCCTATGCTCCTCCCCCTTCCCTTTTTTCTCCTCTTTCCCCACACAGCCTTCTCTCCGCCTCCTCCTCCCCTCATCTTCCTCCTCTTCTCCCCTCATCCTTTTAGATGCGGAGCATCTCTTGCTCGGGTCTATGTCCCGCGGCCTTGTAGTCCGCACTCACAGTACGCACGCGCAACTTTCCTCCTTCCCTCTCTCCAACAGCTGCGCGTTACTCTCTCCGCTCTCTCTCTACCAGCTGCGTGCACTGCGCGTGCGTTCGCTTCTACTCACACCGCGCGCGCACGCGTTTTCTCTCCTCCTCTAGT
Source organism: Ixodes ricinus (assembly GCA_037355805.1). Lineage (NCBI taxonomy): Eukaryota > Metazoa > Arthropoda > Arachnida > Ixodida > Ixodidae > Ixodes > Ixodes ricinus. The sequence continues at coordinate 49,303 of JAZHYW010010185.1, read as the reverse complement.
CTCCTCTCCTTCAAGTGTGAAATAAAATAAACGGCGAGCCGCGAGCGTTCCTAGTTTCTCTGCCGCGAGCCGCGACGAAGGCTCGCGTAGGGGTCGCGCTAGGGCAGTCCGTGGCGCCATCTCTCGACGTCAGCACGCAACTGACTCTTTCCTCGGAACCAACACGATGCTCCGCATCACCCCATGGTTCCCCTCGGGAAGATGGTGTAATTTTTCCCTCTCCTCTCGTACTATACCTCCTGTTCCCTTCCCCTCCTCAGCTCCTCCCTCCTCATCCTCTCCCGCCATCTTCCTTCCTCCCTCCTCTTCTCCTCCTCTCTCCTTCTCCTCCTACTCCTCCTCTTCCTTTTCTCCTCCTCTGTACCCTCCCCACCTCATCCTGCGTACCCTCCGATCCTACTCCTCCGTACACTTCCCTCCTCCCCATACCATCCCCTTCTCCCACAGTCTCCCCAATAAATTTGGCTTAAATATTGACGCCACGTGACCTGAAAACCAATTAAGTTTCCATTCTAAATTTAGCGGTAGGATTGAAGTCACACTACTTAGTGTCATGTCACCTTTAAACCAATTGAGTTTCTACGCCATATTTACAGGGAAACTTTACGTCCCGTGACCTCAACAGCAATGCCATTCCCCGCTAAATTTATCGGGAAATAGATTTCGTGTTGAAGTCACGTGACATCAGTTTACCCACTAAGCTTAGTGCGGCTACGCCAAAACCGACGTCAACGCCAACGCAACGAAACTCGCATCGGGCGGCAAAGAACTGCGCTCAAAAGATCCAGCCAAGCTAGACCAAAGAGAAAGCAGTGGCATCGCGTCCCTCAATGCACGGGTCTTCAAGCTTGAAGTTGACGAGCACGAAATCACAGCTATCCAGGAGAATATAACCACTGTAAAAACAGCGGTGAATGACATAAAATGCAACACGGTAGCTTTTGTAGCCGATCTGCCTGCAATGAGTAACAACTGCAATGCGGCAAAACAACATTACATTTAAAGGACTGCTCGGAGTATAATATGAGACATGGAATGTCGCTAAAGTCGTCGTCACTACTATTACAAAACAAATCCTTTGAATTTATTCACGCGTAATCGAAAAGTCCCAAAGTTCAGGCCAAAAACGTCCAGGTTCAAACTCGCCAATCATCGTGAACTTTCTTTGCTTTCAAGCCAAAGAGGAAGTGCTTCGTAGTAGTTTCAAGTTAAAATAAGTCGCACCCTAAAATTGATTTTTTTTTATATTACACAATTTGGGCTGGAAGAGGTATGGGATTTTGAAGAACCATTCCGTGAAAGCGGAACGAGATACACTTTCAGCTACAACAAACAATTTCTCTTTACATATACATACATTTACGATTCCGAGATTGAATCAGTTGACTCACTCCGTGCAAGCAGCGAAACCATCGTACCAAATGAATGACGCGATGCAAATCACATATCTTCTAATCGCTCTGCAAATCAAAGGTAATCTAATCGCATTGTCCTTGCTAATCTCTTCATTGCTGCAGCAAACTTTAGAAGCATATAATTAAAACAATGTGAACTTGAATGCATCACTTCATTTAGCTAGCCACATCTTATTCTTGGAACACGAACCTGTCGAACTCCGGATGTAAGCAGTGAAGAACTGACTTTAAACCGCTCATACAATGTTTGCCGCAAAGACAGACAGCTCGCTATTGGTGGTGGTGTCACTATCGCAGTAAGCAAATATATCTTATGCTCTAAGCAAGAATGCTCTTCTGATATTAAAATGTTGTGGATTAGTATTAAACTTGATTTCCGCAGTGTCCTTGTTGGGTTATGACATCGCCCACCTGATCTGAATAGCACAACATTTGTTTATTTATTTCTTTATTTATTTATGTATACTGCGACCTCAGTCGAGGTCATTGCAGGAGTGGATTACACAACTAAAAACATGAGTAGAGAGAACAATAAACGAGAACATATTCAACAACATAATGATTCGCCAGAAACACCAAACATCAAAGGAAGTCAACTTTCGCGAGTTTTATAACAAAGTCGTCGTACTGGAGCATACGCGTAGCACCGTCAATACTATTCCACAGCTCAACAGTGCGCGGAAAAAAGGAATTTTTGAAACAGTTTACGCGAGAACGAAAGGGTACAATATTTAAGGGATGGGAACGCCTAGTGCGCGAAATATCTGAGAAGGAAATATACTTCATACATTCAATGCCACTTACATTATTAACAATTCTATGTAACAACTTCAATCGCTCGATAGTTCGCCTTAACGATAAAGATTCTAGCCCTAATGTTGGCAAAGCGGATGAAGGTGAAAAGTGTCGATCATATCGATTGGAGATAAATCGGATAGCCTTAGCCTGAACAGAGTCAATGAGATTAATGTCCTTTTTTAAATGAACGTCCCAGACCACTGAACCGTACTCCAAAATCGGCCTCACGAGAGTTTTAAAAGCGGTTAATTTTACCTCTTTAGACGAATTTTTTAACGTGCGTTTAACATAGCCCAATTTTCTGAGGGCGCGGGAGCAAATATAGTCGACGTGCCTATCCCATTTAAGGTTGGAAGTAAAAATAATACCTAAATATTTGAAGTCGCTTACCTCCCTTAGTACTATTTCATCAATGCCATAGCTAAAAACGAAAGGTGATTTCTTATTCGTAAATTTCATAAACACAGATTTTTCAAAGTTTATTTCCATTTGCCATTGCTTGGTCCAATTGAAGAAGCGTGCGAAGGATTCATTAAGTAACAACTGGTCATTAGCTGAATGAATATCGTTATATAGGACGCAGTCATCGGCGTAAAGACGAACTTTAACGGGAATGTTATCTACAATATCATTAATATACAGGAGAAATAAAAGGGGCCCTAATACGGATCCTTGCGGAACACCTGAACTAACCGTAGCTTCTGATGAATTAGCATTCCCATATGAAACAAACTGTGACCGGTCTTTTAAATAATCAGTGATCCAGTCGAGTAAAAGGGGATTTTTAAGTATGACCTTTAACTTCAACAGTAGTTTGGAATGAGAAACTTTATCGAATGCCTTCGAATAATCTATGAATATGGCATCAACCTGTCCTTTATTGTTTAAAGTCGTGGCGATATCATGAGTGAATTCCAGTAGTTGCGTGGTGGTTGAAAAATGACGACGGAAACCGTGTTGCTGAGGGCAGATAATTGAATTGCATTCGAGGTATTCGGAAACATGGGAGTAGACTATATGCTCGAGGAGCTTACTACAGGTAGAGGTCAATGAAATAGGTCTGTAATTGAGAAGGCTCTGTTTGTTTCCAGATTTAAAGATGGGGACAACTCTGGCTGATTTCCAAAGTTTAGGAACTCTTCCAGAAGAGAGAGACTTCTCGAAGATTAAGGCCAGGTATCTCGATGTCCAAAGAGAGTAACGGCGAAGAAATGAATTAGGAACACCATCGGGACCTGCGCTTTTTTTGCAGTCAATGTTTAGGAGCAAATGGAGGACGCCAGAAGTACTGATGGGAATGTTTTCTAACGACGAACACGGGAGATTGAAAGAAAAGGAAGGTTCACAACCGTTATCTTCAGTGAATACGGACTGAAAATGTGCATTAAAGCCATTCGAAATGTCTACGGGATCAGTGACACATTCATCTTCAATAATAAAACTGCGGGAAATGTCATTTTTAGGAAGGATCGACCTCCAAAACTTAGCCGGATTTGACTTCATAAAGTTAGTCAATGTAACGTTGAAATAAGTATATTTAGCAGCTGTCATTGTTTCCACTAATCTATTTTTTAGGCTTTCAAACCATTTGACGTCCGAAGGACTATCACTAAGTTTTAATTTCCGATTTCTTTTTAGTCTGCGGGTTAATTGCAATACCTCTCTAGTAATCCATGGCTGGGCTTGATTTGTCTTTTTATATTTGACTGGTACAAATCGTTTAATACAATCATTTACTAATGAGCAAAATTTGCTAAGCAACACATCAACATCATAGTCACGGCTAAAGGTCTCGAAATCATCAAAGCCAAAACTAAGTTCGTCAAGAATTGACTCGTCATTAGCTCTGTTAAAGTCTAAAACAGTAACAATCTCGGGTTTTACGTGTAAGGCACGAATATTAAGTGTCACAACAACAGCTCTGTGGTCTGAAATACCATCAACCACTTTGCACTCATAACCAGATTTGGCAATGCTGTTACTAAGAAAAACTAGGTCAAGCGTTGAGTTATCTCTAGTACATTCACTAACAACTTGATCTAAATCGAATGACACTGCAGTATCAACAAGTGCATCACATATAATTTTATCACGACTACCAACCATCAACGTTTTCCAATTTACGTCAGGTGTGTTAAAATCTCCAGTCAGAATGAATTTACCACCACCAAAGTTATGCTTTAAAATGTAATCGTGAATATCAAAAATAACCTGAGGGGAAGTACCCGGAGCTCTATAAACTGCCCCAATAACAAGAACAAATTTATCGATATAAACCTTACACCAGAGTGACTCAGTGTTGGGTAAGCCAGGAAGAACAGAGAATCTAACATCAGACCTAAAAAATAAAGCAACACCACCACCCCTACCACATGACCTATCGCAACGCACAACAATGTAGTTAGGTGGAGTAAATTCGCAGTCAAGAACTGAGTCATGCAACCACGTTTCAGTGACACAAATCACATGAGGGTAATATGCAGTTGCAATACCAGCAAATTCAGTGGACTTTGGGAGAATGCTCCTGGCATTAAGATTCAATAAAGTAAACGAGTTTTCATGAGGAAGTCAATTAGAATTATCCGGAAGGCGAGGGGGATTGACCCTTACAAGGCAGTTGTTAGACACATCCCACGTATAGCGAGTATTATTGACAAGTGCATAATCATAGCGCAAAACCACCTTCGCACCGTTCTGTCTAAAATCAGCCGTACCACGCCATAGCTGACTGCGAATATTTCGCACGCGAAGGGAAAAATCTTCGTTGATGAACATACGAGTGCCCTTAAGTCTTGGGGCGTTTTTAAGGATTAATATTTTTTCTCTATGGTCTATCACTTTAAAAATTACGGGTCTGATCTTACCATCTATGCGTGAACCAAGACGGTGGCAACGTTCGATGCCATCGCAGGAAATAGAAAGCTTGGAAAACAAGAGATCAGTGACAGCCTGAAGCAGTGACGCCGATGATTCATTCTCAGCTTCTTGTAAACCATAAATAATCAGATTGTTCCTCCTAGAGCGATTTTCTAAGTCATCATTTTTATCAGCTAATTCGGCAAGTCTATGATCGAGCCTGGCGATTTTATCTTCAAGAGACTGTACCCTTTTGTCGAGCCCAGACAGCCGTGATAACTCAGATTCAATGGCGACACAACGTGATTCAATGCCCACAATCTGAGATTGCAGGGTCGCTTGACTGTTTTTTATTAGGGTTACATCAGCAGCTATTTGCGCTTGCCCATCAAGGAGCTGTTTGAGAAGAACCTGAGTATCCGGGCCGGGGTTCGATTCGACATCGCCGCTACGCAATAGCATATTAAAACAAACTCTAAACCATGCAAACAGGGAAGAACAAACGAAGCTACCCAGTGGGCCCGGTAGCAGCAATAAAAATATGTTATCGGACCTAGGAGAATCAGGCTCAGGACTCAGTTTTACCTGAAGAGCGAAGAAGAAACATCTCAGCGACTTGTTCATGATGCTGCCACCAAGCCCACTGAAGAGGAATGCTTGGAACGGTGGTCTTGTAGTCTCGGCGGCGGAAGTAGGTGTCGTCACGGAACTTCCGTCCATACGATGGTCCAAGTTTGGTGCTTGAACGTGGTGATAGTAAGATGACGGAGAGCCAATAGCAGGATGCGAAGATTCCGAAGATTGTGCGGAGTCAGCACAACAACCAGGAGACGCGAGCAGTGACGAGGCTGCACTGTCACAGCATCCAGCAGGCACTGACGACAGGGCAACCTGAAGAGCGAAGAAGAAACATCTCAGCGACTTGTTCATGATGCTGCCACCAAGCCCACTGAAGAGGAATGCTTGGAACGGTGGTCTTGTAGTCTCGGCGGCGGAAGTAGGTGTCGTCACGGAACTTCCGTCCATACGATGGTCCAAGTTTGGTGCTTGAACGTGGTGATAGTAAGATGACGGAGAGCCAATAGCAGGATGCGAAGATTCCGAAGATTGTGCGGAGTCAGCACAACAACCAGGAGACGCGAGCAGTGACGAGGCTGCACTGTCACAGCATCCAGCAGGCACTGACGACAGGGCAACCTGAAGAGCGAAGAAGAAACATCTCAGCGACTTGTTCAATAATATAATATTATATATTGAAATCATGAACTTAAAGCTGTAACTAAAATTGTCCTGATCACCAGTGCGTTCTTGCTGGCAACTTCAACTACCCCGAAGTAAGTTCGTTCATATCAACGCACATCCTTGGCTGCGCATTTTCGGCAGTGTATGGACTTACTTCAAATAATAAGTGTGCACAGCCTCAAACAAATCATCGCCATGCCAAAGCGGAAGAATGCCATATTTGACTTATTCCTTACTACTAATAAGGAAAGGCTCTGTGACGGTATTTCACCGTCACAGAGAATTTTCAAGACCATGCTATGATTCCTATCGAAATTTCGACGAAGATAAACCAATTCACACATTTTCAGCGACATATATTCCCAATTTCATTCACCAACATTGAAGGCATGACATCGGCAATAGTCAACTAAGATGTACTCTATGTCATGTCGCGAGGAAATGTCCGTAAGCGTAAATTGGCTTCTAATTAAAAACACATGTATACAATTGCTACAAACGTTCGTTCCTTAAACCTCAGTTTGATGTTGACATGCGACTCTGCAGTTTACAAACCGTTTAGAACGAATGATACATATAAAGAGGCTATTCTCAAACACGAAAACAGTAATATTTTTAAGCTCGGGCGTCATATCCCTCTTTTTCAAAATTTTGTAATTCTGAAATGAAGATCTAAATAAAAACATATTTTTATTATGAAACTTCATTGTAGACTATCCTCACTGATCCCGAAATGTTTTAAAAAAACAGATATCCCCAATGAATATGAAAACAGCCCTGCATTTCTAAATAAACGTTCCTGCAGATATAACATCATTTCGCCCAAAATTTGAATAAGCATGTATAATATGCCATCCACGCCAAAACTATCTTTGTGCTCAAGTCCGTGCAAACTAGAGCAGCCTGCTTCATATTAAATTATATGTCACCTGATCGGAGCGTTTTTTTGTTTTGGTATGCCGTCAACTATAGTTCCTTATACTCCAGAAGCACGTATTGCCAGTGAGATCATTACAATGCCTCTCGTACGAATAACGCGTGCAAACATCAGAAATATCGGTCGCATAATAACTCTCGTATTTTCTCCCATAATCCTGAACATAACTGAATGAAACAATTTCCTGACAAAATCGTGACAAACATAGTTCCTCTAGTGTTTAATATACTCTTTGAGCATTTTTATTATGACTAATTTATTTTGAATTCGTTGAATTCAGTAAACTTTGGTTTGATAGTCATTTTAGTTTCATTTTTTAGAATTCTATATCGTTCATCATGTATTCCCTTCTCCCAACGAACCCCTAATATAATGCGCCTGAATATACGACATTGAGGCAACTAAATAAATATAAATATAATATAAATCTTCACGGGAACACGAAAGACACGCTCATCACCAGCAACAAAGAATTGCACAAGGTCAACGAGGATATTTAGGCGACAATCAAAGATGCTAACTCAGAAGTGGATTGTATTGCTGTCGCTGGTTGCGAAGACGAACTCAGTGAAGTTCTCGTTGAGTTACTCACTAAAATTGCGCCTTAAAGGGACACTAAGAGGGTGTTTATGCTCGCCGAGAGTTTTAAATTGTACATGACATATGAGAGCCCAACTACCCAGGAAACAACTTGCGACTCGAAATTCGGTTTCTTTCGGCCCGAAAGCCGCCGATCAAGAACTGGGCGGTTCAAGTCTCGCTCACTCTCTTTCCGTGGTCACGGGCCGTTTTCTAAGGTATCGATGCGACCACCAAATTTAATGAAAGTCGTTAGCCACTGAAGGCACACACTGAATATTAAAAATATAAAAAATATGAAACCCATTTTTTGTGGCTTCTAAAATGCTGCAAATACGTTGATTGAAAAAGATGTTCCACAGAGAACCGGAAGCATTCTGTGCGTGCGTCGTTTCGCGTATCGTGGGACTCGCGGGGACAGCGATGGCAGCGGACGACGGGCGTGGGACCTCTACCTCAGAACTGTCGTCCGCGGTATCGGCGAATTCTGCCTGCCTTTCAAAGAGATATTTAGAACTGATCAAAATAATTGGTATTCATCCCGTACGACACGCCCGACCACCAAGCCGATTTGCACGAAGGCATCGCCGAGCCGTCACTCCCTTCTCGCGGCTGAAGACATCGCTCGCGGAAACTTCAAGCGCGACGCGTCTACTTCGAGTTGAAAATGCACGCGTACGATTTGTTTACTAGGTGCGAATGTCGCCAATGCGTGGTGCTTCCCGACTTCGACCCGGGAGTGCTTTTGCTGGAGGAAAATCGGCAGCAAACTGTCCAACTTACAGTTTACGGGCTGAAATATTTCTAAGGAAAGAGATCCCCCTCTAACAAGATCCTTTAGTAGCTCAGTGGGAACGACGTCGCTTTACACGCGGTAGGACTGGATTCAATGTTCAGTTGTGGTGTTTCTTTTTTTCAGACGTTGTTTGATGTTTACATTTCTTTTTTTAAATTATCACTGAAGAAACAAACAAAAAATAACAAACAAATGTTGTGGACGAAACGTCGCTGAATTAAATGGGATGGGATTTCCTTTTTGACACCTGCGAACTCAAGGAAGTCACTTTCCACAAAATGCAAGGCACGTATAAATCAGGTAGCGTCCGCTTTCCGAGGTGCCCGTAAAAGTTCTACAAGAATTGCAGCCAGCCATTGGTCCCGATCCTGTTGATCTTTCGGAAACTCTGTCGCCCAATGCCACTTTTTTCGGACGCAGGACATGTGAGCCAGCTCTTCACGCAACATCTTGGTGTATTCTTTTCGGAGCCGATCATGGAAATGAACCACGGGCACTCACTACTCGTCTCCAACTTCTCAATGTACAAAACAACTCATCTTGGAGTACAGAACAGCGAGCGGAACAAACATAACTGCAAAAGAATCGCAAACAGTTCCCGCTACGGCGGGTGTCGTTTCCTACGCAGAGGGGAAAAAAAAGAAAAAAAAAAGCGCACGGTCGGGTGAAGCCACGTGACTTCCGCCACTCTCTCCTCTCCGCTCCTGTGACCTCCGTGCGCGGTTTCGGTTTCGAGCAGTTGCGACTTTTGGCTTTATTAAAAAAAAACTACGCTGCTCTGTTGCAAAATATTAATTGGGTAGTCGTCCGACACCAAAATAAAACGCCTGGCAAAAAATGAAAAACATTTTTTTTGGGGGTGTCAGTGTCCCTTTAACAGCCGACCATGACATGATAGAGTTGCCAACAGTGAGGGAGAGCACCGCACTCATTCCACTGGAGTGAAGCTCTCCAAAATAAACCTTTTGCAATATCGAGTTGAGCTCACTAAGTTGCAAACTTTTCGGGATAATTACACTAATGAAGGTAGCGCTAAAGACGAGGACAGTTAAAAGACACAGACACGGACAAGCGCTGACTCACAACTGATATTTAGTGAAGTATCAAAGTACGATAAAAAGAAGGGCATAGACATACACGAAATGAGGAAGAAGACTAACGATGACGAAAGAAACCGACAATGTTTTTTATCTACAATATTAAACATAAGAAACCAAACGGAAGTAGAAATTGCAAATTTATACTGATATAAACACAAAAAAATAAAAAATGATAAAAAATGTATAAAAGAAAACAAATTGGAATGAAAGCGTACACCAATAAAATGAAAGAAACAATACGAAAAAAGAAGTAAGAGTCCTGTGAGAATTAATGTGGTTAAAAGAAGTTTAAATAGATAACCGAAGAATAAACGAATTTGAATTAGACTAGAGAGCAATGGGCCGCCGCACGTCATTGACACACCAGGTTCTTTCAAACATAAAATTGTCATTGTTCTCGCTCTTTACTGATTGGTTCAGCCGCCGTTGCCATCTCCGGGGTGCAGGCTACGGTAGCGAGGTGCAGGGACGCTATTGAAATTGTATTTTAACGCTTTGGTGACAAGTTAAGCATTCAGCGTGAATACGTGGAAGGACTTTGTAACTCAGCTACAGAGAAATTCAGAGCGAGATATTCAAGGACTACAACATATGTAGGATCAAGATCATACCAATGTTTATGGCTTTTTTGCTGGGCATTCCGAGTGCCACTTACGCAATCATAACCGTGACCATACTTCTGAGAAGTCTTCCAACTGACATCGTTCAGGAGTGCCATTGGCACAAGAGCTAAGGAACACAACTTTGTTTTGCAACAAGGAAGGAGGATGCAGTAAGATGGGTCAATGAGACAATCTTGAACGCCGCCTATAAATCATTAACAATTGCAGGTGTGGAACTGAAAGAACTCACATTTTATACGCGTACATTTTGAGAGCAAGGAACATTCAGCGGCACGCGAACGAAGACTCACAATCATCACAGCCCAGACTCACAATGAAAATCAATATTTTAATCATTGAGTAGGCTTGTGCTGCAAAAATTCTTGGGAGACAACACATGCCTATTTTGCAAAGAGCGAAGTCACTGTACCACCGCTTGCCCTTACACAAACACTGTGATTAAGAAAAAGAGAAGTTTAGCGCAAGACGTAGTATGCTTTCCCCACAAATGATGACGACATTAATCTATGCCCTATCAAAAAATCTGAATGACCAAAGGATGATGTAAAAATGTCCCTAAAAAGATATCGTATTAAGGGACATCCTGTCCAGCGAAAAACCTCTTTAACTATATTGGATTACGGGGGAACGAGGCAGGCGGACAAAGCCATACATGAATATTTCATTAGGAGGTATCTAATAGAAGCGAAAAGGCGATACCACCATGGTCACGTTTTTATTGCTTTTTCGCTGGTATACTTTTTAATTTTTTTTTCAGATTTGTTCAAAAATGTTAGGAATGCACAAATGCGGTTTGTGCAGGTGATTTATACCTCCAGAGGACAAAGTATATGGGGCTAAATTAAACGATTAGTTGACTATTTAAGTAAAATTTGTTAATTAACATTTGAATTAGTGAAAAAAGACATGCTTTTAATTAGAAACACGCTGCGTGACATAAAAAACCACTAACCAAGCCAGATGTTCTGAATGTATCGGGATACATGCTTCATTAATGCGCAGTCTGCTTTGGCGGGCGCGAACCGTTTTAGAGATGTCTTAGAGAGACCTCCAACATCCCCACAGCAGGTAGGCAACGTTGCCCCGGTCTCCTAGCGTTCTGCTTCCAACGTTCCGGAGCTGGGTCGTGACTGACTAAAGCGACGCTAATATGCGTGATGGTATTGACGGCGGGAACCAGGCGAAAGTTATCAGACAAAATTTGGGTGAAATTTGTACCTAAAACATGTCGGTCAGAAGAGAATGCAACTTACCACGTTCGTTTGTAACGGCTATTATATGATTATACAGAAGTTTACAGTGCTAGGCCAACCACTTTGAAGCCAGCATATGACGACGGACTATGAGTTAGAAACCGTTGTCCTTTTTATATCCCAGGAGATCGTCAAATCACACATCAAGCACTTTTATCTTTAGACCATAACGGGTCATCTAGCTGACAAGCTGCTGTTTCCTTCAAGCCAAACTTAGGTTGGCATAAGCATGCTCATTGTTACAGACCAGATGTGGAGATTTCTTAACAAGGAACCGCGCACTCATCTCCAAACACTGACCTGGAAGCTACATCAACCACCATAAATAGACTTTTCAGGGCCCGACAGGCAAAGTGCGCGAATTGGTGCTGTGCTTGTCCGCCGAAGATGCGACCCGATGCTCACCACAAATAGTGAAAGTGCCGAAGTGTGTGAGCTCAGTGGTGCATGTTTTCCCTCATGTACACCAACTCACACTCTGAACAAACCAAGCGGCTGCATCGAAGCCTGAATTGAAAAAAGGAATCTGCTCAATTATGAAACAATATGTTTACATTGACTTAATATTAGTGATATTAAATCGACGTTCGTAACCTCCCAAGCAGCACAAAGTTGGCCAAGGATTGGCCAATGGCTGGCAATGGTTCTTTGGCCAGTGGCCAGACAGTGGCCAGTGATTGGCCGATGACTGGCCTTTTCCTGGCCATTGGCCACTGGCCACTGGCCATAAGCCATCGGCCAAGCATTGGCCAATGTATGGCAACTCTTTGGCCACTGGCCACAAGACCATCCCCAGCCACTGGCCATTGCTTGGCCAAAATCGGTGCTGCTTGGGAGCTGTTATCCGATAGCCAGTTAATTGCTCAATGTGGGACCATTAAAGTTTGTCGGAATGCTCATTGATTTTGAAGACGATTCGCGTTCCGGTGAGTTTCCTTACTGAATCCAATAGTATTTAAATATATGTTATAAGTCCTATATGTTATTATTCTTGAAACGGTTCAGTTAGTGCCGGTGCACGTCTCGGACGTTAACGAGAGGTGTTTCTTCTGTGCTCAGAAACAATATACTTATACGAGTAGATAACAGGGAATAGAAAAAAATATTAAAGCTTTAAAAATATATCTATTTATATATGTTTAATATGCTTTTATGCAATGAGTGCTTCCCCTTCCGAAAAAGAGTACTAAGTGTCCAAATTTCGGGAATGTAGCAAATGTTTAATAATTATAGACCGTTCAATTATGTTGCATAACTGAACCTTTCTCTTCTCGGTTATTTTGAGGATATCCGAATGAGGCTATGAATCGCTAGAAGTTAAATTATTTAGATATCGAAGGTAAAATAACTTGCGCTTACACCAGTAGGACGTGTCCTCATTCAAGTTAGTAAACACGCACTAAAAATTTCAGCCATCAAATGTAATACATGATTCTAATAAAAACACGTTGCACACGCAGTTTCTAGACATTTGTGTTCAACATTTTAATAAGATTTAGCACACGCACACCTTGTGAGAGCAAAGAGAATCCCGATGGCATCAGACACGGATAACGATTTTATTTCATTATACAAGAAGCTTAGTATTTTACGAGGCTCATGGTCGGAAGATTTGAACGCTCCAGTGTTAATAGCTATGTGCAGTGCAAAAAATATGACACGTTAAAAATATGAAAGACGTTTACAACTCCCTGTAATGCCGAAGTAGAGCAAAGCTCTTGAGGAGAAGGGGAGGGTACGGAGAGGAGGGTAGGCTCCTCTTCCCCTCCTCCTTCTCTCATTCGTCTTCCCATCCCCTCCTCATCTCCTTCTTCGTTCACTCCTCCTCCCGCCCTTATCCTCCCTCGCACTCCTCCATTCTCCTCCCTCCTCCCTCCCTCCCCCTTCCCTTCTCCTTCCTCCTCCCTCATACCCCTTCCATTCTCCTCCCCCTCCCTCAACCCCCTCGTGACGTCACTCGTTACCCTAGTGACCCTCCTTACGTCAGTCGTGGCTTCGTAGTGACCTTCACGAGTGTCTTTGGTAACGTCACTGGGGACGTCACTCGTGACGTCATTCGTAACCCTCATGACCGTCGTTACGTCCCTTGTGACGCCCGTGACGTGAAGTGGCGTCTTAAAGAACGTTCCATATCGCAACGCGTCGTGCCTCGTGACTTCACTTGTGACGTCTTTATCAGAAGCATCCCATAATGTAACGCGCGTGACCTTCGTGACGTTACGTGTAACGTTAAGTGTGGCGTCATTATCAGAAGCACCCCTAATGCAACGCGCGGTTCATGGTTGAGACCGAAGCGCTGCATTATGGGACGTTTCCCATTATGCAGCGCGCAGTTACGCCGATGGCGACGGCGGTGCCGACTCCACCTCAAGCCGTAAACGGGCACATAAAGTTCTTACTTCGTTCCTTCTTAAATGTAAAAACAGACTGTTCGGAAATAGTTCAACTCGTTCCATCTTAAATATAAAAACAGACTTCGGAAATACTTCAACTCGACAACGGATTCCCGAGCAAACCATTCCGCCATTCTTGTGAATTTCGAAGTGTTCTAAGCATTAAAAAATACACACTCACAGAGTGCACCTTTGAATATTTAAAATTTACAGTTTAATAGACAACGATGCAGACGCTCTCTTCATACTTGCTCAAAGTTGACGCGAATGCTTGAATCTAGCAATGCACGCATTATTAAATAATTCACGAAACTCGCGATGATTCGCCCTTGTATTCCAACAAACAGCGCCTTCCTCAAGCACTAGGCCGGGACGCGGAAGGAGTGGAAGCGAAACATGCGAAAACACAAATTATTTCATCACTCGGCGACGTGACAACACCCACCGGATTGGCGGGTGACGTCCGCAACTGTTGTGGGGTTGTAAAAGCTGCTTAACTTGTGCGCCTCACGAGCGTCAGCGCCATGACTATGGTGAGGGTGAGAACTACTTCTGAGTAATGTCGGTGAGTGAGTGAGTGCGTGAGTTCGATGACGGGCCTGAGTTCGTGAGTTCGATGAGGTCGGTGAAGGGCGTGATTTTGTTACTTCGGTGAGCTTACTAGTTCCGTGAGTTCATGCGTTTAGAAAGGGACATGAGATTGTGTGTTCTGTGAGGGGCGAGAGTTTACGAGTTTAGTGAGTTCAAGTTTTTCAGAGTGAGGACTTGAAAATGAGTGTTACAGTGAGGGTGAGGGTCAGTGAATTTTAAAGCGCGGCTCTTAGGCGCCCGTTTCCGGCTTAGTGGGCGTCGCTGTCGCCGTAGCCGTCGGCGTCGGCATAACCGTGCGGTCACGTTACCCCCCAGGAGGTCACGTTACACCGGTGACGTCACGTGACCCCCGTGAAGTAACGTGACTCCCGGGGAGGTCACGTGATTCCTTGTGAGTTTACGTGACCCCCGTGAAATCACGTGACCCCCGCGAGGTCACGTGACACCATGAGGTCGCGTGACCCCGGTGACGTCACGTGACCCCTGTGAGGTCACTGAGTGTCACGTGACGTCGCGTTGGTCATGTGGCCTCACGGTTACGCCGACGGCGCCGGCGACACCGCTCGGAGGGGGAAGTAGCAGGTAGGATGAGGAGGTGGCGAGTAGGGAGGAGCCGCATACCCTCCCTTCAGTACCCTTCCCTCCTCCTGCTCAAGAGCTACGCTTTAATTCGGAGTTACAGGGAGTTGTAAACGGCTTTCGTTTTTATCACTTTGTCTTGAGTTAGCTGTGTGTGAGTTCAACCATAGATGCCGACCTCCGTACGGAGGTTTCATGAAGCATGTTTAGTTCCAAGATTGGTTATCATAATCCTAAGCTTCATGCCCGACCTAACCGACAATAATGTTTGTCTACGTAAGTCTTGACTCATTCACTAAAATAACCCTCCTGCATGTAACTGAAGCAACTGTTCAGAGAATGGACGGAATATTACTTTTCCATATTCTCTACATATAAACCTCACTTCTACGAAATGGTTGAAACGAAAGAATCTTGTCACGTTGCCGTTTGAATTGTTCCTAGATTGAAGTTTGTGCAGAATCTGCAATTTACTTTGAATGCTAGCTAAAGAACCAGAGTATATATTTGGCGATTCAAGACATACAAATTTGAGAAGACAAGCAACTTGAGAACGACTACCCACCATTTCACTAGAATAGCGAGGTTTGCGTCAGTCGTATAGTTTGTATGTCTGCAGATTGCTTCCTTTTTCTAAAAGAAAACATTATAGATCTTAATTTTGCCTGTAATTTCTTAAGATGAAAGTCGCTGAAGCACTTCAATGCGCAGGTAAACAACTCGAAATTGAACGGTCAAGAAACGCGAAGTTAATCATGTGCTTGGGAGAGGAACCTGAATCATTATTTTCGTATCCTTCCCGAATCTGAAGGCGAGAATCGGGGTCTGGACCCAACAATCTCCTATTCTGAAAGTGAGAGATTAAACTTTTACATCAAGAGTGCTACAAGGGTGATTTTGTACGTTTGTTAGCTAATATATTTATTTTGCCGAAAAAATCCAAAACGATCGTTTTCCTTCAAAAATATTTGCACTAGCAGTTTATATTTATGAACGAGACTTTCACACTCAGATAATGACTGATACAAGTGGCGTCAAAACGGAATTCGTTTTACATTATACCCAGCGTTTTGAAGAAAATATTTTAACATACTAAAATCAACGGGCTTTGTGAATTTTTCAGTGTTCCCCTAATTGCGAAACTACATAACGGAATGGCTGGAAGAACCTATCACGCTATGGAAAATTGAACAAGGCTCCTGACGAACCATCAAGACATAAAGCTCCAGGGCCCGGCAGGATTTCGTCAAAATTCTTGAAAAGATTCAAAAGCAGAAGCATCACAGATCTTCTTGGCGTATTTCGGGAAGCATTTATCGCACAAACTCTTTCATCGCCCTTTTTTAAAAGCCACATTGTCCCGATTCTCATGTCTGACAAATCTGTAAAACTACGCCGCCACTGACAGTCGTCCAATAACGTGGTGTAATACGCACTGCAAAATATTAGCAAAGATTATGGCGTGGTGATTCTAGAGATAATTGATCAAATTTTCAGCGACCGCCAGACATTTCATAAAAAGGGGGAAGAATACAGTTGAGCATTCACATCACAAAAACGTTTTGAGAAATCTTGCTCAGATTATACGAAACAGGCAGTCTGCTCCACTTGGATCTCTGAAAAGCGTTTGACAGAGCTAGCCACGAGCTTCTTTGACAGATGTTGACAAATGCTAAAGTTTGGAATGGTATTTTTATGAAATTAGAATGGCTTAGAAGGGATGGTCAACACAATTTATTACAAACTACAATCTCACTAGAAGTTCACCACTGCTGTCATAGTTTTTTTCAAGGATGGCTGTCGCCACCATTTATATTTTTCCTATATCTGGAAACTTTCCTTTAGCGTTGCTAAAAACAAGTATTCAAGGATTTAGTGTCAACTTTCTCGAGGTCATAGTTGCAGCGTAAGATAATTTCGTTCGCATATCGTTGTTTTGAAAAACAAAGCGTCTATCGTGCTGTTTTTTAAGCAAAAATGCTTGCAAAGAGACAAGAGCTGCAGTGAGCTGGGGGAAGTGCACTGGACACTGGCATGTACATGAACGACAAAACCTTTAAAATATTAATTCATAGAGTGGAGTGAGGAGTCCGATAGATATTTCGGTGTGTCGCTTCACCAAATTGTTAATAAAATATTTTATTGGTTTGATGCAACTAACGATTTAAAACAACGTGTTTTATGATATGTACATTATTGCGATATGACTATTTTTGTGCAAACGCAACGACATATTTTTGTTGCTAAGATGTGAATGTGCTGCAGGTACTACATTGCTAAGAAAATTCACAGTGTTTGCTTTGACACATACCACTCTTTCTGTTATTATCAGTAATTTCCTCATGGAAGACAGGATTCTTAAAAGAAGATGGCAACAATTTTAACCTTTCATTCATGTGGTTTTAACGAAAATTCTAACGTGTCGTGATCATGAGAAAACTTACGCAAGCATTCCTACATATACATTGAGCAGTCCTCTCTAGGGCATTATTTATTAGTGGTCCAGTTGAAAATCTACGATGTTGTGTAATAAAGTGTATAGTGCAAACTTTCAGTCTGAAGCTACAGTCTGATACAATGCCCGTTAAACTATCAAAAAACCACGAAAAGGGATGTTTGTTTTGTGGCCAAATGACTGCTTACTGTGTAAAATACACTAAATGATGAACACGTTTTCATTACCTGTTAGGATGCTGTACTATTCTGGGAGATCTCGAAATGGCCTGAATAATTATCTCCCTATTTCACTGCACTACCTCGGTTTCCTTTTTGTTGAGAAACATAAAAAGGTTGCATACGGCCTTTTTATGCTCTATGGGATTTTCAGTATTTGGAAATCAAAAATGGCAGTGAGACATCCGGATATTAGTGGTATTTGGAAATCAAGAATGGCAGTGACACATCCGGATATGTGTATTTCATTGAAATAGTTGCCGGAATTAGGAGTATTTATACTCCTTCATAATGGTCTAGAGTGGGCTTCATTGTTAAATATTGTTCAGTCGAAGCAGTTGTAGATTCATGCTCTAACAATCGAGTTGTAGACGGTATAAAAATTTAAAAAAACATGTAGTACTAAGAAATGTCACCAGTGCCCTTTCAACATGTTAGCTACCTTTGTGTACACAATTATGGGATATGTGACTTGGATACTAATGGGCCATGATTGAATCCAGCGAGTAATGTATCATATGTTGCAAAATTTTTATAATATACGATTGCACGGTATGTCAATTTAAAAAAAATAAAACATTGCCGCGTGTAGGACTGAACAAAAAGCGCCCGGTCATAGTATTTTGGAAAATTCGCGTTTCTTCTTAGTCGGGGCGTAACTTTATCCTTTCGCCCCCGTTTATTGTTCTTGAAAGAGCCTGAGCATTCTTACGCCGAACGCCTGATGCCCGGACCATCTTGGCTGATTTTTCGCGATCTCGACGAACCGTAGATTAGGAGCTGCACGCAACCTTGCCAAGTCAGTCTCGCTTTCGCCTGCTGTTATTTCATAAGATGGCCGCCCGCTTTTTTCTGCTGACTGTACGCTCATTTTTGTTTTGTTTGGCACAAGTTCAACTATCATACCTTTGTTTTCAGTTCACTGTACATCCTATCCTCACATTCATTAGTGACATGTCTGGTGTAGGTGCGGGGCCCCGCATTCATTGAAACAAACCCTCCGAGGCCTCGCAGCGCAAGCCCAGTCCCCGGCTCAAGAACACCCTACGTGTCAACGACCGAGACCCGAGGAAGCCGCCCCATTCAAAGTGTGCCCCCGGAATTAAGTCTACTGCAGAAGAAGACCCACTAGTCCACGAAGCCGTCCCTGAGTACCCAATCTTCGCAGACACCCGCAGCTGTCTCTAACGTCGTTTAAGTGCCTGTCACTCCTCGTACGCCGACGCCCTTCCACAACGGTATCCACGAGGACTTGAGGACTGTATGCAACACTACGAGCGCGTGGCACGCCATACCGGATGGACTGCCGAGCAGTACTTGCAGAACCACTATTTTTCGCTATAGGGTATTGCGAAAAGTAGAGGTTCTTATTCAGCTTCAATCGCTCTCGCAGAAGACGCGACCTCTTGAAAGAATATACCTCTAGACTCCGTTTCACCTTCAGTCAAGACGCGGCGAAAGTAGCGCGCGAACACGCGGCTGAAAAAACATGGTACGTTGCGAGAGCACGCGCGCCGTTGCAGCAGTCAAACTACGAGCTCGCGCTGAGTGCTTTCTTTGCTTGGGCGCAAGCGGAGCTCCTGGCCGGCACTATTTCCGGCGTAGGAAATGGCGCTGGTACAATGCTGACTTTCTTGTTCTCCCGGCATTTCGTAGAAGCAGCGTTTCATAGGCCACTTTTCGAGGCTACACGTTTCATTAACACGTTTCATTGACACTAACATATCACCGACACACGTTACGCGAATCGCAAGCTGCAGAGACATTTCGTCTCGCTTGTATCCCCGGCCGGTGGATATGTTATCGCAGATTCCCTTCGACAGTCTCTGACGGCTTATTAGAAAAATGTTATCTTATTTGCTCCTCCTGCACACGCCATTTGCGGCGCCCAGTATGAAGTGTATTATTACAAAAAAGGTAATCATAGCTGTCTATAAAAAATCTGTTGATGAAAAATCGTGGCAATTAAGCGATCTGCCGATGTAACGTCGTTCGATGAACTGGTTGCCTCCGCCAATGAGAGGCGCTCAGCCGGTAGAATTTCAGAGAAATTATATTTTCAGCTTCCGGGGAATAAAGGCTATAGTCTGAAATTCTCTCCATTCTCGCTTCTTGCTTGCTTTAGAATCTTCCCATATTACAGATCGCTTTCTCGTTTGTACGTGTCTGGTTGCAATAAAGTTCTAGGAGAAATGAAAACAACATTTTGTGTATGTTTTCCTGCCCATTCGCAAGCGCCTGCGTAAGCACATTGTTTGTAAGGGTTTCCTCCCCGTTATAAAAAGGATTATCAATTTTCGGACGTCTTAAATAACTTTCAGATAACCAACCTTCCAGACGAGACCCATTTAGGGCTAGCGAATAGTTTGCGTGTCTATCCGATGAGCGCGTTTCAATGTGTGGTCACGTGCCAGGTCCAACGGGCACCCATATAAAACTGGTTCCGTTTCAAACAGACGCCGTTTTAAACAGGTATCGTTTTGAAACGGGTGTCATTTCAAACAGGTACCGATATCCCATATTCAAGTTTGATCTGAACTGATCGACAGGTTTCCCACCCGTTTGATTCTTGCGGGACTACCAACTAGCCACCTGTTTAAATAGAAATGTTTTTTTAGTAGGTATGGAAGCCTTTTGTTTTGAGAACACGAAATACTATTTAACTCCCTTCTTATTCAGGTATGATCCGACTACTTTCCTGTTAAATTCACGGCCGTGGTATGTGCATAGAAACCTACTTTTCTTCATCATAAGAAATACGATTTTGAGCGCCCTCGTGTCCTTTTTTCCCGTCGTTCGAGCCATCGGAACGGTGGAGGGAAACCGAGAGAACGTATCGATCACAAACACAGTCGTTTTTTATCATTATATTTCGCTTTTCCTTTTTTTTTAAATTTGCACGGGGTTCGCTTTGTAGATGTTTTGAAGTCCCAAGGACAACGTCTTCCGGTATAGACCATAGCGTTTGGATTCCCTAAACAAGGTGTAAGCGGCGGTTCCTTCTTCAAAATTCTTTCCGCCATTCTTCGTCTCGTATGGCTGACAAGTCTGTTGGCTCCACCGTAAAATGCGGGAAGGGCTGCTCTATAGTAGAACCGCTTTGCTTTCTTTCTCTGATGACGGCGTATCGTTTTCTGCCGGTAAATGTGGGCGCGGAAGGCTGACAGGTGCAGAAAGTTGTTAAGTACGGCGGAAAATGCACCTTTCAACTAGGAAGGTTGTCTCTTGTAGAGGTCGCAGCGTAGTAGATCAAGCATGTTGGATCTCCTCGACGCTCTTTCTATGAACACACACTTTCCACGTGGGATGTATGCAATTACCGAAAAATGCTCTCCAACAGCCCCATAGACTTCTTTCTTTTGATGTGGAGGAATGAGGAAACAGGACCTCGTCGTTAAGGCAATCTTCGGCTGAAATATCTTCTATGCCATCTCGACTAGTCACTTAGATTGCCATGGAGTGGGATCAGCACAGGCACCTGTAGCACCAAGAGCGAAGATCGACGGTGAGCGCGGCGATGGTGGTGATTCATGCAGCTCCGACGAACGCTTCGGTGAAATGGACGGTGAAGACAATCGTTATCGACTAATCGACCCTACTTTGACCGCTCTTCCTATGAAGCGATCAGAGTTTACAATGCTTCGATTTTTGCGCGAAATTAAGCGAAGAAAATGAATTTCCCAGCTACTTTCAGCTCGAAATTGAATTGGTATTGAGGTCCCGTAGCAGGGAATTAAATTGGTGCGGAGGTCACGTGATGTCGATTTCTCCGGTAAATCAAAAGAAGAAACTGAAGTTCTCCGCTAAATCTAGTTAAGGGACTACATTTCTCTGTTAACTTTAGCGGGAAATTGAATTGGTGTTAAGGTCACATGACGTCAATGTTCCTTCTAAATTCAGCGCGGTTAAGCCGACGCCGAAGTCGACGCCGCGAATCCCGGAAACAGGCGCGTAAGAACAGCGCACTAAAAGCTGGATCAATTATTGATATAAATTATGTGTTGTGCGCGCTGTTCCGAATGAATGAAAATTTTCGCATCTTCCACTGCTCTATAAAAGTATACTCTAAAAATATTACTTGCTAATCTGCTTGTATTTTAAAAGTATCGGTTGCGCGCAGTACTTCCCGCCTTGGACACAAAAAAAGACATAAAAGGCGCAGACAACAATTGAACTGCGTGTTTTTTGCCCGGGCCTATAATATACGAGAACTAATCTTACACTACACGATTACACAATGTGTCATCAACTAAATCTTCATAACGCCGTCAATGGTAGTGAGATGTTTCCGTCTAGTACATGTTGAGTGAATTCCATCGCACGTTGGGTTAAAGAATTATTCAGATCGACAGCCTGCTTGTGATAAAAGAGAGTCGCAAAATATCACTCTCAAAGCTGAGGTGCGCAGTCACAAGCGATGGTATCTTTGCTCTCTACTCCTAATTACATGTGCGTTGTACAGGGGGGGGGGGGGGGACTTCGAAAAGCAACTTGTTTTGAGTTGTTCAAATTTTCGCGTCTCAAACTGTCACGCATGCTCTTGTGAGAAACTCGATCTCGGGGAAGAATATACACTCTTGATCACGCTCATTTGCTACCATTTCTGACAAACTCGGTGCCAACGGGCCTTCGACGACTTTGGTGCGCCCCACGGTTACCAAACGTGACCGTACTGGAGTATACAATCTACGACGTCCTCGTAGATATCGCCCAGATATGGAGTTGGAGTCCGCGGAGCGACGGGCAGGACGACTACGGGCGAGGTGGTAAGCGTCGCGGTCTTCTTCGCTTGCCTTTGTGGCAGGGGACCGAATCCCGAGGTTTGTCTTTTGGTACGGTTGCTTGAGGCGTGCGTCGGCTTACTCTTCGAAGTCTTCATTCGCTGGGAACCAGGCTACCACTGCGTGCTCTCGGAGGGGTATGCTGCATGGGTTGTAACCCAGCACCTCTACCAAAAGGTAACGAATGATAAGTGAGGAGTCGGCAAAAAACTAAAGTAATTCTAGTTTAATGGCGGTATTGTGCCTAAACAAACAAAAAAATGAATAAATTAGAAAATAAAAGGGCGTGGCGCGCGTAGGCGAGGATGCGCAGGAGGAAGAATGACTCCTGTTCGCAGATTGGAGCACCTTATGTACACGAGGGTGCTTTTGGAACAATCAGCATTGATGGTTCGGCGCGCAGAAACATTCGGGCATCGAATAAGTAACATAATTATTAAATGCACCGGACCGTGAAATTTTCAGAAATGACAAAAATGTGCGCCCGCTCTGAGGCATCGAACATCCACGCTTTGCGTGGGAGCCAAGCACGAAAATCATTCAGCCACGTGAGCGCTGTCTACTTGGCTACCTGCACGAGGAAATATGTAAAAATACAAAAAGTGCAAAATTCGAACGTCGTCGTAGCACTGGTCAAGGATGATACGCTAAAAGTTTCTTCCAAAAGGAGACGTTTCACACGTTCCAGATAAAAAAAAACATATAAAAAATGTGTGGTGTTGGGCGGTTCGGGGACCGCTATCAGAACACGACCATCGCGGGCAGAGTCTCGTGAGTAACTGATTTATTCGGACCGAACACAGAAGAGGAAAAGAAAGAAGATGTATTGAAGAATAACGCGATAGATCGGACAACACAAAGAAGAAGAGGTGAAAGATAAACACAGTAGGACACAACATTTCTCCCCTCCCCCGAACAAACATACATCAATAATAAAAAAAGAACACAATCAAAGCACTTCTCACTATTACATTACACTGTACATATACATACTCTATTTACACAATAAAAGCACATGCTCACTATTATTTTACACTCTACATATACATACTCTATTTACACAATGAAAACAATCAAAGCACGTCTACACTCTACATATACATACTATACACAATGAATAAGCGTTACCACACAGTGCATTCGTCATTCCATTCAAGCTACCCTTGGCCAAGGCTACATTTTACGCATTCATACTAAACATGTACTCTTCCCAAACAAACTAGGTAATTTGAACGTTTAAACTAAAAATAAATCCGTCTCCAGGTTGGTCACTTCCATCCGAAACACAGGACTGCGAGTTACAGACTCCAGTCTCCAAATCGCTCTGGAGGTCGACGGTTTCGTTTTGATCGGCGAGGAGCATCCCCTTGCATAGCTCGATCGGATCCACTCAGACCATCTGGAGACGCCACGTCTTCATTCAACACAGGTTCCTGGCAAACTGGGAAAGGAGGGGGTGCTTGCGGTCGTAACGCCACGCCTTCATTCAGCTCAGGTTCCTGGCAAACTGGGAAAGGAGGAGGTGTTTGCGGTCGTAACTGCTGGTGTTGCCGCTGAGCATCCTCCTTGAATCTGGGCGCTTGCCACTCGTGATGAGGATGACGGTTCGTTGAACTGCCCCTCGTAGTACTGCTCGCAGGCTCCCCCTTAAATGATCTTGTCACTTCTTGTGGCAACTTGTTGCCGATACGTTCCTTAGGTGGAGCCGCCACCGTAAGCTTGGAGGCGTTCCAGATGCGTCCATCATGAAGCTTGTAGGTCCATCGACCCACACGCTCAACAATTTGCATTGGAGGTCCAAAAGCTTCTTCTCCCTTTCTCACCTTCCCTGGTTTTCTGACACGCACCCATCCGCCGACCTGAAACTTCGGGATTTTCGCCCCTCGCCGTTGGTCTGTATATCGCTTGCTGCTCTCCTGCCCTCTCCGGACTCGAAACCGCAGGCGTTGTAACTCCTCCAGTGGATTTTGCAGGAACTGCGATGGTGACAGGCCGATTATGTGGAGCCGGTTGCGTGGCTTACGTCCATGCAGCAGGAGTGCAGGAGACAATCCTGTCGTGGCATGAGGCGTACAGCGATACACGTGCAAATAATCCAAGACGGCAGAGTGGATCGGTCGCTTCTCCAGGGAAGCGCACTGTACAAACGACTTAAAAGTGCGATTAAAGCGTTCAACTTGTCCGTTGGCCTGTGGATAGTAGACGGAGACAAGATGATGGTTGATACCTCGCGTAGCTAGGAAGTTCTTAAAAGTCTACGGAGGTGAACTGGGGTCCGTTGTCCGAAACAATACTTTCGGGGTAGCCTTCCCGAGAAAAGATGAGACGCAGGAACCCCGTCACTGTGCTTGTCGTGACGTTTGAACAAAAGTAAACTTCCGGCCATTTTGAAAAATAGTCCACCAGTGTGATCGCGTACCGATACGCTGGCGGTGAAGTTTCAAATGGCCCAACAATGTCGATGCCAAGCTTCGACCATGGTCGCTCAGGGAGAGGCACAGGCTGAAGAGGTGTTGGCGACGTCTTCGCACTTTTGTCGGCAGACCCGCAAACGCCACAGGCCTGGACCGCTGTTTTCACCTCCGCATTCATGCGGGGCCACCAGTAGAGCTCTCGGAGTCGGGACGAAGTCCTGCCGATACCAGGGTGGCCCTCGTGCGCTCGGCCGATGAGGGCTCCCCTCATGCTAGAGGGAATAACGAACTGATCGCCGCGTAACAAAAGACCATCGTGCACAGAAAGTGTGTCCTTAGTGTCATGAAAGATGGCTTCATCGGGAGCCAACGCCCGCCGTGGTGGCCACTCCGAGGTGACATAGGACATTACGGCGGTCAAATTGGGGTCGTCAGCTGTCTCTTGTTGAAGTTGCTCCTTCGATATGCACTCATCATCCAGAGCGGTGAAGGACACAATTTCTTCATCAAACGCTGTTCCTCCTTCATCTTCCGCTACCGGAAGTCGGGAGAGAGCATCGGCTACTTGGTTTTCCGCGCCACGCAGGTACTCTACATGAAAGTTGTACTTGAGAAGCCGGGTAGACCACCGAGTGATACGGAGTGGTCGATGTCCGGTCCCTCGCGTGGCCAAGAGAGCAACGAGAGCCTGATGGTCTGTGTGTAGCGTGAAGTGGCGACCCCACAGGTATGTGTGCCACTTCTCACAGGCCCACAGACACGCAAGCGCCTCTCGCTTGCCCGCAGAGTACTTCCTTTCAGTAGCAGTAAGCGTTCGTGACGCAAATGCTACCGGGTGAATTTCCTGTCCGTATCGCTGCTGCAACACTGCGCCAATACCGTAAGCTGAAGCATCCGTAGTGACGATGGTAGGCAGCGCAGGATCAAACATCTTCAACGTTTGTGCAGAGGACAGTAGCACTTTCACCCTCTGGAAACTTCGATCTGCTGCCTGGTCCCAGATGAACGGGATGTCCTTGCGCAAGTACTTTCGCAGCGGTTCTACTTCAGAAGCCAGGCACGGGACAAAACGAGAATAATATTCGACCATTCCTAAGAAGGACCGTAGCTGAGTCAGGTCTGTAGGAATCGGTGCCGCACGAAGAGCGTCGACCTTCTTCTGAAGAGGTGAAATCCCGGCAGCACTAACTTTGTGCCCCAGGAACGAAATTTCTGTGACGTCGAACACACATTTGTTGTTGAGCTTCAGACCTGCTTCCGAGATGCGCAAGAGTACTTTCTGCAGGCGCTCTAGGTGCTCCTGTTGGTTTCTACCGAAGACTACCACGTCATCCAGATAGAACAGCACTCCCTGGCAGCCGTGCAAGATCTTAGCCATCATCTGCTGGAAGGTTGCTGGTGCTGAAGCTAGTCCGAAGCACACTCGCTTAAAGCGAAAGAGTCCTTCGTGCGTAACAAACGCTGTTAAATCGCGACTTTCTGGATGAAGTGTAACCTGATGGTATGCTGCAGCAAGATCCAGTTTTGAGAACCTCTGCGCTCCATGCAGTGCGTTCAGCAGTTCTTCGATGTGAGGAAGCGGGTAGCTGTCGATGACTACCGCTTTGTTTACTTCGCGAAGGTCCACACACATTCGGATAGTGCCATCTTTTTTTTGGACCACTACTATTGGTGATACCCACTCGGAGGCGTTGATACGCTCGATCACCCCAGCTTCCTCAAGGCGTTTAATTTCCTCAGAAACTGGTTGTCGAGCAGCTTGGGGAATGCGCCGAAGCCGATGTTGAACGGGAATTACTGAGGAGCGGGTCTTCACCTTGCAGACGACTCCCTTAACTCGAGCCCAATCCTGGCGTAAAAGATGCTCGAAGTGTGTAAGGGATGCTGGCAGCTTCGGAGGGGTAGACACTGGCTCAACTCGAAGGTGCCCCTGTGGAGCCACGCTTGCCTCCGCTGGAGGTGAAAGCCGTTCAGTCCACTCTTCCTCCAGTGCCACTGACGAGTCGTCCAGCTTCGGGGTCGTGGCTGATTTTACTGCCATTGACTTGGGTGCCAGTGTGTGTGAGGAAAACGGTGGAGAATTTTCGGCCATACTTGCGGAAGCCTCACCGGTGTCACCAGTCTCAGTATAAAAGCAAGACCTTGTTGCTCCGCTCATTTTAATGTCGAGCGCCACGACTGCGTCCATGCCCAACAAAGAGGTTCCACGGTCTGCGATATAAAACAGCAGTTGCGCGTGCCGTTCTCTGAATGTCACCATCGCTTTGAAAGCTCCCAGGATTTGTATGGGCTGACGGGAGTAGTTCAACAATGTGGCTGGTGGAGCAACCACGTGGGCGTCACTTGCAAACCATTGCGTGAACGTGGTCTTATCCATTAGTGAGACGGATGACCCGGTGTCAAGAAGAAACTTCACTGGCGTTCCAAAGACCTTGACACTAATGTAGATTCTGGCCTTCGAGGATTCACTAATGTGACATACAATGTCGGGGTCATAATCGTCATCGTCGTAGGCATCGCTATCTGAGAGGACTTCCTCCACTTGCTTGCGCTGGGATCGCTGACGATCTCGACGCATACTCCGGCATACACGATCAAGATGACCCTGTCGGCCACAGTTGTAGCAATATTTTTGTCTTGCGGGACAGGTGTCGTAGCTCTGGCATTTGTGTGGCCCATTCCCGCAATTCGTACAGACGCGCGTGCGACGGAATTTGTCTGGCTGTCGTGAAGCCTGTAGGTTTTGGGAACCGTCTCGTGGGAGGTTGAACTGTACTTTAAAGTCCCGACGATGGTCGGACGCCTGTTCATGACGTTGCTGTCTGCAGGAATACGGGTTTCGCCCGCTACCTCCGCAGGTCACGCATGGTTCCAAACCACGTGCGTTGTACGTGTCCCTTGAGATGGCACCCGGCCTTGCAAAGGGTCGCGATGATGCCCTCTTGTGTAGGTGGCGGCGATGACTCATAATATGAGCGCTGTGGAGGACGGCTCTGATGTGGAGTCTGTCGGAGTGTCCTTCCCGGAGAGTGCCCTCGGCGCCCTTCGAACTGTCTCTCGCCAGATAGTCTCCGGGCTTTGACGCCGCTCGCTGATGTCTCTGTAACTTGACAGGTCTGCCCACTGGATGTTGACGCGGTGACGTTAGCCCATTCTCGAACTTCGCGTCGCGACCGCTCAAGGTTCATGACGGTCTGCATTACTACGTCGAACGGAAGAGCTGCATCAAGGACCATTCGTTCTTGAATTTCCGTCGATGCTACTCCAATCATGAACTGCTTGCGGATGCAATCTTGCGTTCGACTTCCAAAATTAGCCTGGGCGGCTAACGTCCGTAATGCGGATAGAAAATCGTGAAGAGACTCGCCTTCTCTTTGTCTACGCAAATGGAACTGAAGCTCCAGCAGCGTCACATTTGTCGGCTGCGTGAATTCGGCTTCCAGCAACTTGATGGTTTCTTTGTAGACATCAGGAGTCGCGCGTACAGCTTGCTCGCCACCTACTGCTGCTAGCGGTGCTAACGCCTGATCAACAGCAGGTTGAGGCGTTGGTAGTGAGTCATAAATCTGCTGGCCGGCTTCGCCGAGGCAGTTCAGCAGCATCGCTTGACGCCGTTCTGCAGGATACTCTCGGGCGCCCGTTGCCAACAGATAACGCTCGAACATTTTGATCCACCGCTCCCATGGAATGGGTGGAGGTCCCAATTTGGCCAAAAACTCCGGGGAACCTTGCCGCCAGAGGCCATGACGATGCCAGATGGCTTCTCAGCACCCAATGGTGCCGTTCGAAATGGTCGCCATCTTGACTTAAATCGTGCGAAGAAGATGGTTCCACCGGGAAACGCAGAAAACTGTCCAATGCAGAGGGTACCGTTGAGGTCAGGCTGTAGTCCTCGCTGAGGCTCAGTCCAGCGCAAGAAAAGCTTGTTTTAACCCTCGTCGCCAAATAATGTAGTGTTGGGCGGTTCGTGGACCGCTATCAGAACACGACCATCGCGGGCAGAGTCTCGTGAGTAACTGATTTATTCGGACCGAACACAGAAGAGGAAAAGAAAGAAGATGTATTGAAGAATAACGCGATAGATTGGACAACACAAAGAAGAAGAGGTGAAAGATAAACACGGTAGGACACAACATAACGTAAAAGCCGTCGTGAAGCAAGATATATTGACATCTCCACCCTGAAATACGAGGCGGGTAACCTAGCATTTGTTGTCTGCATTAGGCGCTTTCGATTTTGTTTTTTGACGGAGTGGAATATCTAGTAGATTTTGGTCGTCAAAAGGTTCTCTTACGTTATGCAGCACTGCAAGAAAACAAAAAAAGTGCAAAGCGAGAATACACATATGACACGAGGTCCAATCAGATGAGCTTGAATTATCCAAGAAGAGTGCGCCAGAGTCTGTTGAAAGCTTCAGCTCACAAGGTCCTCGATATCAAAAACGCTCTGCACGATGATATTGACGCTGTAGTAGTATCTAGATGTAACAACGTTCCCCTATGCAACATCAGTAATAGAGCCCACACAGTGCATTAACATCTCACCACCTCATTTTTTTTATATATTTAAACGAATTATTTTCTGCTATCCCAGATGGTTGTTATTACTCTGAATTCGAGTTTACTATTGTTAGATTAAATTTGGAAATTACCTTTGACGAAATTATCCCAAAGTGCGCGCTGAGTTGCTTGTAGTTTTTTTGCAGTGGCGCAGTGTTAAGAGCGTGATAAAGAAGAATAAAATTAATGTTTTTGTGCTGCAAAATAAGCCACATCTCACTGAAAGCTCACAGGCCTTGAAAATGTAAATTTACGATATAAATAATATAATAAAAACAAAAAGCTAATCGCTATAGTATTTACATATTAAATGAAGTTTTCGATCATTTTTGATAAGCAAATGGCCCACTGTCTTGTTATGTAACGCATGTTATATTCATATAACTGCGTGCTTTCTTGGATGCTATTTTCTTATACACAGCTTAGAAACCGTGTAATGATACGTTTATATCGAGACAGCGGCTTCGTTTGAACATTCCAGCACCAGGTTCCAACCACACACGCCATAAAGTTTATTTTTCTAAACGGTCTAGTTTACGGCAGCATGTGCATGAACTGCAGAATAAAGCATTTAACGGTGAGTGACTCCGATCGTCGAAAATAAAGTCTTAAGGGGGATTCAACCGCTATTTATTTGTACCCTTTTCCTCATAGATGGCGCAGAATTTTTCCGGAACAAACGAGTTGCATGTTCGCAGCTGCGCATGCAGGTCGGGCGCTCGAGGTGGGCTCGGGCCACGGGCTGTTCGCCGCCGATCTCGAGCTTGATCTTCTTCGCTCTGCGTCCGCCGCTGCCGGAAGCGGCCAACAGGCGGCGCGAGATACGAGCCAGTACATACGTAGATTACAGTGGCTTACAAAACGTAGAATAAGCTCTGATTTCCGAATGAATTCGAAGTTCCATCCGCGTTCGAAATTATCGAAAGCACAAGGTGCGGCGTTGCGGCCGTTTAAACCACCACATTTGGCACGTAAACGTTAATTTGCAAAAAAAAAAAAAAAGAAAAAGTTATTTTTAGAGTTTAATTTAAAGCTAGGAAAAGAATAAGGTGGCAGTTTTGCACTTTTTATGTCCTATATCGGCCTGCTCTTCGTCTGAATACTGGTTTGCAAACCCGCTCCCAGGATCTGTGGAGTAAAGCCCATCTATCCTGGGAAAAGTGGCGCCAATCATTTTTTTGGAAATGCTCGAGACACGTGCCGCGCGCCACTTCTGGGAAGAACTAGAGCCACTAAATGAGCTGCGCTTAGAATATTGGCACTCTGTTCGTCAACATTGTTATGGGCGCCGACATTTTGGTGCTTGTGCAGAGTAGACGCAACTGCCGATCGTCATGATTCAAAAGTGCGACTTCCTCAGCATTAGATTCGGTGTTAGGAAGCTCATATAATATTGCTTTACTCTGTTGCGAACTGTCTAAACATTTGTGGAGGGCGGAAAAGCGTTTCCTGTGATTTCAGATCAATCTTCAGATAACTGGCAACGATGATTCTAAGCCACAATATGAAAAAAGTGTCGTTACTCTAAATAAGTGTAAGCTACGCTTACACTAAATAAGCGTAGCTTATTTAGTGGCACTATAGAAGAACATGGCGACTGAAATCTAGCTCAGTGCTGCGCTGTTCTGCCGTGATCTTCCCTAGTGCCACTAAATAAGCTACGCTTCAGAATAACGACACTTGTCCATATTGTGGCTTAAAATCATGGCTGCCACTGCCAGTTATCTGAAAATTCGTCTGAAATCGCAGGAAACGCTTTTACGTCCTCCACAAATGTTTAAACGCTTCGCGACAAAGCAAAGCAATATTACATAAGCTTCCTAACACCGACTCCAATGCCGAGCAAGTCGCACTTTTGAATCATGACGATCAGCAGTTGCGTTTGCTCTGTACAAGCACCAAGATGGCGGCGCCCACAGCAATATTGGGGAACAGAGTGACGAACCTAAGCATAGCTCATTTAGTGGCGAGGTCCACACTTCTGCACGTCCAGAGGTGTGAACCTGGTCGACGGGGTCCACACTTCTGCGCGTCGAGTCAAAAGCAACAAGAAGCAACCGTTTCCCACCCGTGAACTGTACCAAGGAGTTCTCTGTCCAAGCAAGTGGCGCGGCTCTACTACTCGTCCACAATCGCGCGCCAAGTGCACAGCAGCTGACAAGATTGGCAACGGGTATGGCAAGAAAGGACACTTTCCGTCTGTCTGCCTCTCAGCGAAAAAAAAACAACACTCAAATAAACAAAGCCATGTTGCACTCGAGTTATCCTCGTAAATTCCATAAGTTGAAGGCGCTGCCGGCAAGTGCAGACTAAATTCATTTGATAAAATTCACGCTTACAAGTACCGCCAACCATTGTTGTGGAAACGCGCAAGACACGTGCGAGGAGTGGGTGCTCCGCTGCCATTCGCTTCGAAGGGCCGCTCATTTCAGTACTTCGCCGATAACTGCTTCCAAGGGCGGAACGAGGAGGACGTGCCTTATGACACGTTTATGGTGCTGAGTCTCCACAGTATGTGGAAGTCTAGGATGGCTGTTCGACATGCCGATTTGGTCGCTCGACCGGTTAGAGACTACTTTATTGAGAGCATGTGTTATTTAAGAGAAGTTATAAAGTTGCATAGTGAACCGCTGGAATGGCTGTCTGTACTAGACAATCTTGTTAATTTGAAACCATTTTAGGGCCTAATGTGTAGTGATTGAATGTATCTGTATCATGTGTCAAACAGGAAATAAAGAAAAAAAAAGGAATCGGTGGCCGAGTGGTCTAGCGCACACCAGCTCGGAGCACGTAGAGCGAAAGCTCGCGCTGCAGAACCCAGGGATCCTGGGCTCAAACCCCACCCCTGCCCGTTTCGATCTGGATGAAGCATCGTACCGGCGTGCGGTCGTGTATCACTACCAACGTTACTTTGATCACCACTGCGTGATGCACGTTAAAGACCCCAGGCTACCAGTTGTACTGCACTGGCTTAATTTCTCATCTACAGCTGGGAGACAAGTCGCCCGTTGAGGCTGACTATGTTCTAGGCTGTATAAACATACACACACCCCAATTTGTTTCCAGACAGATAAAGTAGCACCGCTTCATTCCATGGTGACATAGTAAGATCATCACTGTTGAAAGAGGTGTTCATAACGAACAATAGTATAGTGAACTCCCGAGGTTATTATGAAGACACTAAAGTTATTTAGAGGTTCATTTGATTTTGCCCAAAATTAGAAAGGTGAAGAGAAAAAAAAAGAAAAAAAAGAAACGTACGCCTCACCTTTGGTAGAAACGTATTTTCTACTGATGGCCCGTTTGATTTTCTTAGTAATCCGCAAAATGGGAAGTGTTAAATTTACAAAAAAAATTGGTTTCGGGCACCAAAACGCTAACGTCAAAATTCAATTTGCATCTCAGAGTAAGCACCTGTTTGCTGGTTAAGAAAATATAGTGTAATTGTTCAAAAATAATAGAAAGCCTGCTTCTTCTTTTGCTTTTTCATATCCACTAGCAACCAAACAAGGACTACAGAGAATGAAAATATCTGAAATAATGTTTCATAAAACAAATGTTGTTCGGAATAAGTATTTTAGCCTCTTTGCAACTCATTCACCTATTGTTATTATATTTTTATTTCCATATACATATTAGTAGGGTGCATTTATGTGCGCTTTATAGCCAGATGAGAGCCGCTAAATAAGCTAAGCTCATTTAGCGGCTCTAATCTGGCCATTTTGTCCCACACTTTTATTTTTATTTTTTGTTCAGAAGCGCGTGAAAGAGCGCGTCCCGGCACGCGTTCTTGGTGCTGGCTGTGCTATGGCGATAATCTGTTTTCGTCGATTTATTTGTATTTTACCCGTGAGCGCGTTCTGTCGGCATCGGGTACTACAAAGGGTGGCAACACCCTAAGCAGAAGGACATTGAGGCACCCTACATATTAGGATATCTCTGTTCAACCCTGCACGATCTTAGGGTGCTTACGTGCCACGCTTGTAGCGTATGCAAGCGTTTGACCACGCGCGCTAACATAGCACACTAATAAAAAATAGAATCAACAAAAGTCTCGCCTTCAGAGCCTTATCAGGCCTTTCGCTAGGAGTCTGCTGATGACTGGTTACACGTGCAACACGTGCTGGCGTCTGCAGTCATATAACTGCTTGAAAGGAAAAGTCTATTTTGTTTCTATCTTATGTTAAATATTTACTTCTAGTTACTTATATAGAAGAGATGAGAGCGTGCAGTGCAAGCACTTAGCAATGTTTTTAAGAAAATCTTGTTTCTTGGCCCGTGTAGATAATTTACGCATCGCGGGAAGATTAAACTCTGAAAATGGGACGCCCGCAGTTGGAATAGAGCGCGAAAATTTGAGAGGAGGACGCAACTGTGTGTATGGGCATTTAAACAACCTAATATGCATGGCATTAGTTCTTACTGTTCTTCAGAATCTGGTTCGCCAGCACTTGCAGGCATCAATATTTTCCCCGTGTCATCAAGGAACACTACCGCTCTCACTGATGTAACGCATAAAACCAAAATAATCGTTGTAAGTATGTGGGTATTTATTTGTGCTTGTAAGTACAGGCGCCACAGAGGCATGCGGCCCATGTCTAAGAGGCCCGTATAAGGGGTGTTAAAAATAATGCAGTGCGATATAATGTGAGGCACTGATAATGTACATTGAGGCATCACGAAGGAGGGGTGGGGTCTAAGTTGATCGCAGGTGTGTGGCAGCTTCGCGACAAAGTTGCGGAACCTCGGGTCGGTCACTAATGGGCACGTTTGTTATTCTTTTTTGCAACGTTCAAAAAGTGCCGACCAACGGAGCCATCAATTGTAATTCTGTTGTGTCTATGTCTATACAGCGGGAAGTTAGTCAGCTCTGAGGGCATCTGGTGTCTTCGTTGGAGACGAAAGACAGTGCAGTATACCGCTGCTTGTCTGACGTCTTTAACGTGCATCACGCAATAGTGATACATGACAGCACGCCGGTACGATGCTCATCCAGATTGAAACGGACAGAGGCGGTGGATTGAATCCACGATCAGCGAGCTTTACAGCGGCAGCTTTCGCTACACGTGCTACCGATCCACGAGCCACGAGACATCGCGGTCGAATTCGAGCTCGAGCGAAAAACAGCAACAGCAAGAAAATCTACGGTTTGAGGCATTTAGTACTAGTGTCGCCATCTCGTTTAACAAGTTGGAAATAAAATTAACAGTGTGATTTTATTTACACAAATACGCAAATACAACAATATTTTGCTTTCTCATCATGGTCTTAAAATTAAGATTAGGGGCACCCCTAGTACGTACGGCCAAGCGTTTTGTCACGTTTGTCTTCTAAATATTTGTATTTTCAAAAATGCCTCAAAACGCACTAAAAACAGTCAAAACGGTCATATTTCTGGATTTTATTAAAAATCTCCAGCGCTCTAAAGGAAAAATTCAAGGGCCGTACAACCTTCATTACGTTATCATAAGTAACCTCCAAAAGAATGAATACTCTGGCGCATTCCTGAAACTCAGGTTTGTGTAGCGAAATTTGCCCATTGAGTGACGAGCGTTGAATCCCATAAGGCCGGTTCAGACACTTGCGTTTGAGTGCGTTTGACTGCGTTGCGTCGACTACCGAAAGCGAGTCACCGGCACATCTGTGCTTCGTATCAAGCGTGAAATCAATTCAAGGAATCATCTTGCCACGCGATGTAAGCGGCAGGAATGTCCTGGTTTCTCGCTGCCTGCAACGCAGTCAAACGCAGTCAAACGCAGATCAAACGCAACTGTCTGAACCAGGCTTAAAGCCTGGTTCAGACAGTTGCGGTTGACTGCGTTTGACTGCGTTGCGGAAGCGAAAAACCAGGACATCCCTGCTGCTTATATCGCGTGCCAAGATGATTCCTTGGATTGGATTCCACGCTTCATACGAAGCACAGATGTGCCGGTGACTCGCTTTCGGTTCTCGCCGCAACGCAGTCAAACGCACTCAAACGCAAGTGTCTGAACCGGCCTTTAGACTATGGAGCCCAACAGATTGCGTTAACCCATCAGGTGGATGCGTCGCGTTGCGCATGTGCAGTGCGAAATATGACGTTTCTTGGAGGACGCAAATTATTGGGGAATCCTATTCTGAAACATCCAATTCTACAGAAACTGTTCCACTTGTACAGAGCTTCATTGGCTAGGACTCCGATCGGTCAGTGATGCGTATGTTTATTTTGGCGAAAGTAAATTATCTTGGGCTTTTCTTTTTCAGACGGCTAGTCGGCCATTGTGGTAACTTATTGGCTAAGGCGACACTAAATGACCTTATTGATAGCTAGATGTACGCTTACCCATTTGGGAGTTTGTCGGGAAGGCAGTGATAATCGAGGATTGCTTAGACCACAAAGCTTGAGAGCGAGGTAAGCTTATTCGAGCAGGAGATGACCTTGATTTAGATGGCTTGCTTCCTAGCAAATCAGAGCGGATGCAGAACAATTAAAGAATGCTTTTAGACTGGAAGTATGACACTCGTATGCTGAGAACACAGATTACCTTAAACAAAGGGAAGGTAGAGCTCAAAGGGACCCGGCAGCAAACAAGGCAATATTAAACATAAGCGTAACGATGACGGCTTTATTCTTTTCTTCTTAGTTGGGTATCTCGAGCCAAGTACAGTACTGCAAAGCCACCTATGCTGTGCAAAATGCTGTACATTCAGTTTTCAAAACATTACGTTCGCCATACACATCTCCCTAGAAATATTCTGCCAAATATTAAGGACTCTGGTGATTCATTGTCCTAATCAATTTGAATGAAATAAAAATCGGTTTATTAAAACGCAGCACCCTATGTTACGCTTTTTGGACTCCTCGGCGACTAGGAAGAAGGAAGTTGCCTCAACGACGCAGCAAATGCAGATTGGATGTTGATCGGTCAGGAGTCGCTGATGACGAATATTCACAGAAGGAAAGAAAACTCACTTTTGTTTTCTTCTGCGGATACTAGATCGTTAGGGACTCTCACCAATCAGCATCCAATCTGCGTTTGCTGCGTTATTGACGTCACGTCCTCCTTTCTAGTCGCCGTGGGAGTCGAAAAACCGACACAAAGGGCTCTAAGTCTAGGTCAATCAAACTACCGAGCTGACTTAAAAAAGTTGGGTGCCTTCATATCTGTCTGTCAAAAGGAAGAAGATATGCTTTGTTGCACTGACATGGCCAGCTTGTGACGCGCTCGCGCAGTCAGTGTTTGATTTACTCGGTAACATGCCGTGTGGATATTCGCCAAGGTAGACAATTATTCGCACTCGAGGTTAGTCACACCGGATTGCTTTCACTTCGAGTGATATCGAAAATGATTGAAAGGATAGATGCCTGAGATATCACAAATTTAGCAAAGGCACGGCTTGTATAAAGTACAAAAGAACGGGTTATATTGTTTGTATAAGCATTCTTGAAGAAGAAGTAATTCTGGTTAAATGGGGCACAAGGGGCGAGAACAATGTAGAGAACATGCACCCGGAGTGGTGTATACTAGAACCGGGTGCCATCCGTGAGTGGATGGCCTCCGAGATTTTCGGTGCACAGGGCTATCCTTAGTCCGTTTCATTCGCTGCAAGGGCTGAAAAAGACGCTACCCTGTAGTAGAAAGAGAGTGACGAAATGTTCGTATCGGGGTCACCTGGATTAATTCCGAGCGTTTCCAATAGCAGCTGCGAGGACGGGCTTGACAATGTCACATCGTATGCAAACGTTTCCGTTTTCCCGTCTGCTTTATTTCCTGCCAAGCACAAACGCAGCGCTTGGGCTCATGCGACTAACCACCCGAAGAGGGGTCCGCCTTCAATTTCAATCACTCCCCATGATCTGCGATGGACCCATTTTACAATCTAGGCACTCTAATAGGTGGCCTTGCTCGAGCCACCATGCGTTAGTAATAGCCAAGATCTTCTATACTTCTTCATCGCGCCTGCACGCTCGATGGATAGCTTCGGCTCCTCTCACACAAGGAGTACTAAGTTTTGCTTGGTGGAAAGTGAACGTCTGCTCGCTTGCGAAATTTATACTTTTTGCTTGCTACCATAACCTTCCAGCTGATGAACAGTGCCGGCTTACTATAAACTGAAAGAGAAACGCCAGGCAGGAGCGCAAAACCCCTTTAAACGATTTCAGATGTCACACCGGTCGTGCCTAGCTTTGACAATGATGTTTATTTTTATAT
This sequence comes from Ixodes ricinus, assembly GCA_037355805.1. NCBI lineage: Eukaryota > Metazoa > Arthropoda > Arachnida > Ixodida > Ixodidae > Ixodes > Ixodes ricinus. The sequence continues at coordinate 11,522 of JAZHYW010010185.1, read as the reverse complement.
GCCGTTGTTTGTCGTGTTTACTAATGTTTCATTTCATAAGGTTAATGTAGCTTAAACACCTTGAGGAAGGTGTTTTGTACACGTACCGACAACCATGGTTGTAGAAAGGCGAAAGCCACGTGCCACGAGCGGGAGCTCTGCCGCCATTATCTTAGAAGGGCACCTCGAGACACGGACCTCGTGCACTCGATCATTTGACACAACGGTTTTATACTTCGTACGCTGAAAGCCCGGAGCTCGCGCTTGTAGCATCGGCTGCGTCTGGACCCAAGCTGAAACGAAGTATACCATCGAATCCTCTATTAGCGGCGAGATGTTTTGGTGGCTCACCTATGGTTCTCCCTTGTGACGTCATTACCTTGCAAACGACAAGTTCGGTGGTGTTTGTAATACGCATGGTGGAATCTTGAAATTATTGCGCTCTCAAAGGAACACTGCCAACACCGTCAAAATTAAAGTTATTTCATTCCTCTTATTTCCGTCAATGATAAATCCTTCTCTGACGTCATAGTAAGCGTTCGGCCAATCGTTGAAGGCCGACAACAGTGACGATTTCGGTCGCGCACGTCGCCAATACTCACAAAGACTGGCAGCTGAATGACGGATCCTTACAGCGCCCTGTCGCAGATTTCGAGCACGAGGATCTATTAGCACAGAGCATTTCTCGGGGAGAATGTAGTAAGCGCGCAGTTTTCGCCGCGGCGAGGACACGAAGCATGGCTTTCGAACCCGTCAAGAAAAGAAGCGGTAGCCCGAGGAACACGAATAGTACGAGCGGACATTCTGTCACTCAGGACAAGTGTGTTTTCGGCGGTTCGCCGCAGAGTTGTGCCCGTTGCATGCCCCTTATCTGCCGCTTTATCTTTTCACCTTCAGCGGCCGCGTCTCGTGGCTATCTGCCAGGTTTTGTCCGCATAGAGGAGGCCATATTTTGACACTACTTGCAAGGCATACGCAAACACATCGAGGGGCTTTAGTTTGGGGTATATTTTTTGCATAAGCTAATTACAGGATCCAGAGTTGCGCATTTGTACTCCACGTGCCGACTCGCCTACATTTGCTGAGATCAATGATTTCTCTACGTTCACCCCCCTCCTCCCATATTTTGTCTAAGGGCATCCCTTGAAAGTATTTCAAGCGAAGAAAACAAATATTTATTCTGCCCTAAAGCGTTGCTTTCATGTGCGCGCTGGATCAAAAGCTGTTTCTGTTTGCAGCTAACGTCAGAGTTGCATCAGAGCCCGAACTGTTTCGGTGCCTCCTCCGCGCTGTTTAACTCTGGCTTCTCCTCTCATTAGCGTGAACTATCAACAGAGAGGTTTGCTCGTTGATTAAACACTTCTTATTGACATACATAGCGGTATCACGGTATTGATATCGCGAATGATATTTCCTGACGTTGCCTTTCCGCTTTGCGCTTCCAGAAATTGAACATTCTTTATTAAAACGATTTCTCATCTTGAATGCAGAGTTCTGGAACCTCTGCCAGGCACCACGCACGCAGCTCCGTCCGCATGAGGGGCCAGAAATGCAGTGCCTTAAATAGAAGCCAGCGATTCGAACACTTTGCCTGTGGTTCACGCGCCCCGCCATATGTTCCCCAGCTTTCTCATCCACCCATTTTCCTGTTTTTTCATGAGCACTTGCGCGCGCGGTGTCCCTACTATACTCTTTTTCACCTTATGATGTACCGCAGGGAAGGCTACAAGCGCGAGCTCCTTGCACTAGGGCACATCTTGGCAGCACAAGCTCTCGTGCGTTAAGAGTAGCTCCCAACGCTATGAGCTCGCGCTTCTAGCCATTGTCTGCGGTACAACATAAGGTGAAACGGAGTAAAGACGGAAATTTTTCACGTTACGACCAAATAATCCAGGACCGTGCAACAAAGCCGACGCTACGGGACCCCATCGAGAGAGAAAAAAACTGTATTAGACCCAAATAATGTGCTTAAGGGGGATTCAACCGCTCTTTATTTGTACCCTTTTCCTCATAGATGGAGCAGAATTTTTCCAGATGAGCCTTGCAGGATCGTTCATCCTGCAAGGCTCATCCATACCTCTTCACACCGAGTACAGGTACCTCAGAATAACACTGTCGGCCAGAGAGGACTACTTGACTGAGCACCATGAGGGCCTCAGGAAGTCCGCAGTAACTAAGCGGAACATACTGCGAAGGCGGACCTATGGAGCTGTGACCGGTACATTGTCACCCGAGAACTTTGGAAGGCTGTGGCTGTGCCCGGGCTGACCTTTGAAACGCAGTCATATGTGTTCCTAGTGAGCTACGCACATATCTTGAGCGGCGCCAAGGGAGGTCGGACGACAGGCACTTGGGTGTCATGGACAAGTAGCCATGAACTGGTAGAAGGCGACGTCGGCTGGTCTTTCTTTGAAGCGCGGGAGGCAAACAGCAAGCTTCAGTACTACACACGTCTCCGGACATGGACGGAGACTGGGGCTAGGCGAGTTTTTATGTACATTCACTTGAAGCATATCAACTCGACGTGGAGGAAGCGAGTCACTCGTCTTGGGACAAAGTTTAAGATCTTCTGCTTGGCCACCGAACCTCAAACAGAAAAGGAGTGGATGAGCACAGTGCGGAGAAAGTGAAGAGGGTTGAGAGGGACCGTTGGATGAGCGGCATGCTACAACACCATTCCATGCACATGTACGCGTCCCTGAAGACGGAGATTGCCCCGGTGACTTTCTGCGGGAACACACTGGGCAGTCGACTGCTTATTGAGGCCCGTGGTGGTGCCCTACGTACCCGCCTATACCGAAGCAAGTACGATAGCAGCGTGACTGACACGGTGTGCAGTGCGTGTGGAGCGGGCGAAGAGACAATCGACCACTTGCTGCTTGCGTGCAGGGCACTACACCCAACGCCTGTCGTGGGTGCCCGCTTGGAGCAGGCACTTGGTTTCACCAACGAATACACCCATGTAGTATGCTCCAAGCGGAGGCTCGAGGCATGGTGGCAGACTCGACTGAAAAACCGGGGCCTGACCAAGATGACCAAGGTGACCAAGATGGCCAATAGCCGCTGCCTTACTTTTGGCTGGAGGGGCAAACACTCACTTAAAACGACGGTGTCAGGTGAACTGATTAACGTTGACTGTGCGAAAGTGACGGTTGGCGAACTTTGGAGACACGTGCTAACCACTTCTCTTTCGTTGTCTTTTTTATTTCGTTCTTCTTTTTTGCTTTTATTGGCGTGTCTTACAAGACTCTCGATACAAAGAGATTGCGCCGCAAATATACATACATACATACCGAACGAGTTGCATGCTCGCCGCTGCGCATGCAGTTCGGGCGCTCGAGGTGGGCTCGGGCCACGGGCTATTCGCCGCCGATCTCGAGCTAGATCTTCTTCGCTCTGAGTCCGCCGCTGCCAGAAGCGGCCAACGGGTGGCGCGATATACGAGCCAGTACATTCGTAGATTATAGTGGCTTACATAACGTAGAATAAGCTCTGATTTCCGAATGGATTCGAAGTTCCAACCACGTTCGAAATTATCAAAAGCACAGGGTGCGGCGTTGCGGCCGTTTGGACCACCACATTTAACACGCAAAAAGTTTTGCAAAAAAAAAATATATATGTATATATATATATATATATATATATATATATATATATATATATATTATATATATTTTTATTTTTTAGAGCTTAATTTAGAACTAGAAAACAAAAACAGAAATAAAGTGGAAGTTTTGCAACCATGATTTTAAGCCACAATATGCACAAGTGTCGTTACTCTGAGGTGTAGCTTATTTAGTGGCACTATATAGAAGAACATGGCTTCTGAAATCTAGCTCAGTGCTGCGCTGTTCCGCCATGATCTTCCCTAGTGCCACTAAATAAACTACGCTTCAGGGTAACGACACTTGTCCATATTGTGGCTTAAAATCATGACGCTACTCTACGGATCTCATATACTTCGTCTCACCCTAGCATGGACTAACCGCCAAGGCTGTGCTAGCGCGAGCGGCTAGCCTTGACTGCCTTGACTAGAGCACGAGCGCTCGTGCAGCCGCCGTGGCTTCATTCAAAGCGACTAGCTCGCGCTTTTAGCACCGCGCGGCTAACAATAGTCCATACTAAGGTGAGACGAAGTATATACGGGGCTGGATGGCGCTTAGCTGCTCTCCGAGCCTGGCGCAAGTGAAGCCACCGGAAGTTCCATGCTTGTCCCGGAAGTCGGGCTTGCGCTGGGCTTCCTAGTGCATTCAGTCGATATTTTGTATCATGTTTTTTGTGTCTTTGATTGGGTTATAATACTCCTGTTCTGGATTAAATTCCGAGAAGGAGGCATTTGAACTTGGGATATATTCACACTGGATCAACTAGACTATAAATGTTTACATTGAATTGCTTCCCAGGATACTTCTCAGGTCAGCATGCGCTTTTACTGCGCAACAAGCAGGCTCTCTTGAGGGAACAGCGCGAAAAACCAGCGCCCTCGACGATTTTCGAACAAGCACTCGGAAGGGTTTACAAAGCCTGCCGAGCGCTCACTTCCGGGACAAGCCGCTTACTTCCGGTAGCTTCATACCTGTTTGCTCAATGTAGAGTGCCTTCATACACACACGCGCTTTTGCTTCAGTGGTGACATCTCAGCCATTTTTACGCCCAATCGTTTTTTATGCATTTTGAAGTACGCGCAATCCGGTGTCAATCAGCTCGAGCGCGTAGCTTTGGCTAATGCAGAGACGCCATTTTAGCGCCCAAGTCACGTACCGAGTGCGCGAGAGCGTCACGCGCTGCACATTCAGTGCAACAATAGATGTCTTCACCCTGAGACAGACAGACATGTAGGCACCCTAGCTCAATGCAGAGCCGTATATTAGGAGAGTTTGGACAATAGGCGGAGCAAAGGTCGCCGCCAGCGCCGAAGATTCCCCCACGCTTAGAGCGTAAACTAAATTTGTGACACAGCGTCGACCAATCAAGAGACCTCTACTCCATCTCACAAATGTCTGCAGTGAAGACAAAGGCACAGGCGCGTGAGCCTAGCTCAGCGAAACGCTTTTGTTTGTACGAGGCCTCGTGCATAGGAGGCAATTTCCAAAGCCACGCGCTCGTGCCCATGCCTTTGTCTGCACTGCTAGAACCGCGTCCTGAGACTGGATGAAAGAAAACAGTGCAAAGGGTGGGGTGCGCGAGCGTCTTGAGACGCGGAGTTCCGCTCGGCACGGCGCAAATTATACTTCGTTTCACTTTATCTGCGAGCGAAGCCAAAGCTAGAAGCGCGATACCAGCGCTTTTTGCATTTCTCCCAGCTCGCGCGCTCGAGCAAAGCCTGAACGCATGGAGCTTCCGTGCTCGCTCTTCCAGTTTTGCCTTCGCTCGCACATAAGGTGAAACGAAGTATAGTCGTGTCACATATTTAGATCACACAACCACCGCTAAGGGCTGTTTAGCGGCCTGTGGTTGGCCCGAGATGCTCGCCTATCCAAACCAAGGTATGGCCAAACTCTCTCAATAAACGGCTCTGGCTCAATGCGCCATCCAGCCCCCTCTAGTGGAGATCAGTGGTCCAGACAGATAAAGAGAAATCGGTGGCCAAGTGCAATAAAGAAAAAAAAGGATCGGTGGCCGAGTGGGCTAGAGCCACGGTGGCTAGAGCACACCAGCTCGGAGCACGTGGAGTGAAAGCTCGCGCTGTATAACCCAGGGATCCTGGGTTCAATCCCCACACCTGCCCGTTTCGATCTGGATAAGCATGGTACCGGCGTGCGGTCGTGTATCACTATTGCGTGATGCACGTTAAAGACCCCAGGCTGCCGCTTGTACTGCACTGGCTAAATTGCTCACCTACAGCTGGGAGACATGTCGCCCGTTGAGGCAGACTATGTTCTAGGCTGTATAAACATACACACACGCTAACTTGTTTCCAGACAGTTAATGTAGCACCGCTTCATTCCGCCTTGACATAGTAAGATCACTGTTGAAAGAGGTGTTCATAATGGACAATAGCATAGTGAACTTCCGAGGTTACTTATGAAGACACTGAAGTTATTTTGAGGTTCATTTGATTTTGCCTAAACTTAGAAAGGTGAAGGGGAAAAAAACGTGCTCCTCATTTTAGGTAGAAACGTATTTTCTACCTATTGATGGCCGGTTTGGTTTTCTTAGTAATCCGCAAAACGGGAAGTGTTAAATTTACAAAAAGAAAATAGTTTCGGGCGCCAAAACACTCACGTCAAAATTTAATTCGCATCTCAGAGTAAGCGCCTGTTTGTTGGTTAAGAAAATATATTGTAATTGTTCATAACAATAGATATCATGTTTTTTTGTTTTTCATATCCGCTAGCCACCAAAGAAGGTCGACAGAGAATGAAAATATCTGAAATAATGTTTCATACAAACAAATGTTGTTCAGAATAAGTATTTTAGCCTTCTTTGCAACTCGTTCAACTATTTTTTATGTTTTTATTTCCAACACATATTAGTAGGTTGCATTCATGTGCGCTTTGCTTATTGCTAAGGGTGGAGGCATCTGGCCATTTTGTCCCACACTTTTATTTTTCTTCTTTATTTTTGTTTGTTCAGAAAGTGAAAGTGTGTGTCCCGGCACGCGTTTGTGGCGCTGACTGTGCTATGGCGACATTTTGTTTTTGTCGATTTATTTGTATTTTACCCGTGAGTGCGTTCTGTCGGCATTGAGTACTACAAAGGGTGGCATCACTCTAAGCAGAAGGACATCGAGGCGCCCTACAAATCAGGATATCTCTGTTCAACCCTGCACGATCTTAGGGTGCTTACGAGCCACGCTTGTAGCGTATGCAAGCGTTTGACCACGCGCGCTAAAATAGCGCACACAAAAAAATAGAATCAACAAAAGTATCGCCTTCAGAGCCTTATCAGGCCTTTCGCTAGGACTCTGCTGATGACTAGTTACACTTTTTGCAACGTTCAAAACGTGCTGACCAACGGAGCCATCAATTGTAATTCTGTTGTGTCTATGTTCATACAGCGGGAAGTTAGTCAGCTCTGAAGGCATCTGGTGTTTTCGTTGGAGATGAAAGACAGTGAAGTATACCTCTGCTTGTCTGACGACTTTAACGTGCATCACGCAATAGTGATACATGAGAGCACGCCGGTACGATGCTCATCCAGATTGAAACGGGCAGAGGCGGTGGATTGAATCCAAGATCAGTGAGCTTTACAGCGTGAGCTTGCGCTACACGTGCTACCGATCCACGAGCAATGAGACATCGCGGTCGAATTCGAGCTCAAGAGAAAAACAACAACAGCAAGAAAATCTCCGGTTTGAGGCATCTAGTACTAGTGTCGCCATCTCCTTTAAAAAGTTGGAAATAAAATTAACAGGGTGATTTTATTTACACAAATACGCAAATACAACACTATTTTGCTTTCTCGTCATGGTCTTAAAATTAAGATTAGAGGCACCCCTAGTACGTACGGCCAAGCGTTTTGTCACGTCTGTCTTCTAAATAAATGTATTTTCAAAAATGGCTCAAAACGCGCTAAAAACAGTCAAAACTGTTGTATTTCTGGAATTTATTAAAAATCTCCAGCGCTCTAAAAGAAAAATCCAAGGGCCGTACAACCTTCATTACGTTATCATAAGTAACCCCCAAAAGAAGGAATACTATCGTGCATTCCTGAAACTCAGGTTTGTGTAGCGAAATTTGCCCATTGAGTGACGAGCGGTTGAATCCCCCTTAAGTGGCTGTCGACCTATTGAGCCCGACATATTGAACCGTCGGGCCACTAAATGTTTAGGACTTGGTTTGTGAAGGTCTGTATTTCTCAACTTTTTCACCCAACCAGACGGAGTTCCGTCAAATGTGTTTACGTTTAAAACATGCATCCCTATATAGTTATTTTTTCAGTAAGGCGTCGTGTATATATGGCATTATTTAGAAGAATATATCTTATTATCTCTCTCTCTCTCTGCACATTTCTTGCATTTGCCTTAATCTATAATGTGAGCAGACAGTTCTTTTTGGCAAACCCTGCGACCTGGTGTTTCACACTGCCAAACAGCGAACAAATAAGCACGTTCCGCAGACTCAACCGATGGCGTATTCTTCGAGTACCGTCCTCCCGTGTCGGTCTGAAGCGGTTATGTGAACTTCAGTCAAATTGATTGATGACAATAACAAATATTTTCTTACTACCTGAAGACTTGACAAGATAAATAAAGGACCTATCACCATAAAGTTCTTTTCCTGCGATTTTTATCCATGAGAGGCACGTGACAAGTAACTTGGGAAAAACTTATGCGGTTTTTTTTAATCTGATTTAAATAACTTGTGTTTCTGACGCATATTCAACTTCTTAAACATATAGAAGTGTGTTGCTTCTTTTATTTGATGAACAACAATTTTATGTGTCTGTGGGCTGGATGAAAACAAAGTACATACACAGTGGCGCGTGGCAGAACTATGACGATTGCGCACGCAGACCGTCAGAAAGTGACCAATTAAGTAGCTGTAATGTCGAGTAGACTATGAAATACCACTTTGTTGTATTTAACAACAAATCCCCAATTAGCAAGGGTGATGCTTATTTACAAATTGAATTGACCGGCATCTTGTCAAGAACAAGCATCAAACGCCAAGCTATGTCGAAAAGGTGCACTTCAATGCGCTCTATTTTAGGTCATATCCGAACTGAATACGAAGGTCACTCTTTTCTGCATTATTATTCGCCTGTATCACGGCGCTCAGTGTAAACAATATTGGTCAGGAAAGCAAGCGTTGTGCTTGCCGCTCAGAGTTTCTATAAAAGGTAGACTGAAAGGGTTTGTCCTAAAACTTTCCCAACATTTTGAAAATAATATTGCTTTAGGCTCAGTTGCACCGTCATCATATATATTGTGAAAAGCATTTTATAATCTAGATTTCAGAATATATATGGCGAGAGCGTGCCCAATTCATCATTGTATGCACTAATTATTTTCTAAGTACAAGAGTACAGCAGCAGTCTACTTTTAATATTGCGACGCAAAGGTCTACTAATCACATGTATTTTAGACAACCCACCAGACTGATAACCTTGAGTCGACTCAGGTAAAATATGTGACTGAAGGTAAAAATAAAAAGATGTTGAGTTAAATATGTTAATCAAGCTTTTCATTTACTGTTTCATCGAAATTAAAAAACACAATTTATTTTTGATACATGAAAAAGAAAAGTAGATTCAACAAATGGTAAAAGAATATAGTTACTCGTTTCTACTCTTGAAAAAGTGCCTATTGACAAAAGAACGCGGAAATATATTCTCAGTTTAGCTAGTTCAAACCGGTTCGAACCGGTTCAAACCGGTTCGAACCGTTATTTTTCGCTCCCCGGAACTGAACCGGAGCTGAACCGAAATCCGTGAACCCGAACCGGAACCGAACCGATAAAAATTTCCGGTTCGAGCACTCTGATACACTCTAAAGAAGAAGGGGTAATATTACACCCGTTGTCCCGTACTATTAATACACCCCAAAACTTCAGTTTCGGCGTACAGCGCTCTGACGTTGACCGTAATGGCACTAACTCACTGAGTAGGTGCATTATAGTCGTGTGATAATAGTTAATGTACGTGCACTGATTACAAAAAATAATATTCGGGGTTTCTCGGCCTTGCTGCAAAATCTTCTTTTCTTTCCGTGCGTTCTTGATACGTTACTTTAGCAATATACTTAAGTTGGTATCTTGCGCACCATTGTCAAGCTCGGGATTTGGGTTTGGCGCCAGTTGGTTGTACATTGATAGACGCGCGGCTGCGAAGTTAAACGCGTGACCAAAAAATTGAAAGCAAAGTGATGATTGGCATTGAGATGAGGAGTAAACACGGCGAACAACGAATGGGCGCAGACTAACAACTGTTTGTTCCTTTCTTTTTTCTCCTTTCAAGTGCGTCGAGTTTCCACATGCCGTGGGTTCTGGTCACTCGGCGCAGAGAAGCGCGGTCGGACGGATCGCGACCGCGCTGCCCGCTTTCTGCAATCACCAAAACCGACGAAAGGCGAGAATTGCATGGATACATGGCATCACCACCAGTGGCCTTGAGCCGGGCTGCTGCCTGTTTTAACGCGGTTGCCTCTGGGTGTTGCCACACATTTTTCAGCAACAGCGACTATCGCAGCATGATGTGTTCTGCAAGCCGCTTAACGCGCGTGGTCTGGAGATTTGTCTTTGTAGGCTGGCAAACGTCCGCGGTACGCGCTGGTTATTACTGGCTCCGCCAGGCCACGCTTTTTCAGAAACGACACTCCTTCTACCATACTACGTGTGTCCTGCAGCCGTAATGCGCTTATGCGCCTCTGGTCTGTCTTATCGCGTCCAGCACGTATGCGCTATCTTCAAATGCCATTTTCCCTCACGCACCAGAATGCAGCCTGCGTCTCTCGCAGGCTGTTCAAAATGTGAAATTCTGAGCGCCTTTGCGCGCTGTTGAACTCCCGCTTGACCTTTTCGCACACTCGTGCGCTTTCGCGCCTCGTGCATAGCGCCAGACCTTAGTACGACAGATACCTCGTGCAAGAGCGCTTCGAGATCTGGTGCCAATTTTTCAGAGATCGGTGCCATACTAGGCAAGCTCGATGCGTGGACGATTTTCTGGTATGTTTCCCGATGAACCGGCGTGGCAGAACCCACAAGAGAGATGAAGCAGGGTTTCGAAGAGCGTGCCATTAAAGGCCTAGAATTCTACCATTTGGAACAACTGGAGGGACGCACAGGTTGCAATTCTTGGATGTTGAAATGGCATTTGGAAGAAAAGCATACGTGCTGGATGTATAAGACCAGAGGCGCAAAAAGCGCCTGCCGCGTAGGCAGACTCGGGACTGCGATGAAGTTGGTTGAAGAGGAGTGTCATGCTCTGACAACGCGTATGGCAGGCCACGAAGAAATCCGCTCTGCCACAGAATGTCAGAAGGCCTACAAAGACAAATCTCCAGCAGACACAACAAGCAGCTTCCGAACACTACTGGTCATGTTGCAGTACATAAACAACCTCGAAGCAATCACAAAACCGGAAAAAGGACCCGGTCAAAAGACCACTGGTAGTGATGCCAATATATTCGCAATTTTCACTACAAACTGAAAAAGATTGCAGAAATGCACGAGGTCAAAGTGATCCTACCGCCCCCTTCAAGCTGAAGGACTGTACAAAAAGGTCACAAAAGGAGAAGGCGAATCATCAGGTCCGCTGAGGCCTGTGGGTAGGCCTTTAAAAACAGTTTAAGCGAATGCGTAGAAGGGTGATCTGAATACCATTGTTGATGCCGGAAAACCGCTACATCAGGCAGATGAGAGTGCTTAAACAAGACTCAGAGAACATAAGTACGCACGGTGAAAACATAGCAACAACGGCGCGCGCGAATGCTGCTGCGAACAGCAGCCGCTGGCCCGGAAATGCATCAGTCATGGAACAGATGAAAAAATGAAACAAGCGAGAAATCATGAAGAAAGCGCTACGCAGCCTCGGGAAGGCTGGCACGTGTGAAGTGAGCCATCTGTTCACTGAACGAAGTGAACTGCTGAGACACCACATAG
>JAZHYW010010184.1:0-71286 GCA_037355805.1 Ixodes ricinus | reverse complement strand
ATACTAAGAGTGTTAGAGGTAAACCAAATCTACTGTGGAGTTTAGTTTTAACAAGCCATAGATCCTTTCAATAGTTCATCTTTGGAGTCGTTGTATCTCTTGACTCGTTGAAACTCCCGACTTGTTGGATCTTTTAACTTATATTCAATCTATAGACGCGTTTGAACTATTGTTTCGTTGAATCTCTTGACCCTATCCGATCCACTGAAAACCAATGACACCTTTGATATATATTCCGTTTCGCTATGGGTGTGCAGAAGAGAAGCTACAGGAGCGAGCGCAGCGCTTTGAGGGCCTTCTGTGCACACGCGTTCGTAAAATAAATGCACCGTTAGAAACAAAAATGCTTGTACGATCGGCTTTGTTTGAACTTATGGTAAAACAAAGTAGCCGTTGGTGAAACGTTCACAACTCGTCGCCTTTTCAAGTCAACAATAACACCAATGGAAAAAAAGAAGAAAAAAAAAACGTGCGAGGAACTTGAGTGTTGTTCCGAGACCAATCGATATGCATGTAATGCACGGTCGAAACACGCGCGTTATTGATACCTATTGAACTCAGCATTCTCAATTTTATATGATTGGTGTCGCAAAGCACTTTACATGTCCAAATAATTGCTAAAATACTTGTGCTGAGTATTTGTTGAGCATGCTGAGACCAAATTGCACGATAATCTCGACCCCATATACTTTCATCCCTTCTTTACTCAACAAAGGAACCCTTTGTCTGCTCCTTAACTAAGGAAAGAATGAAATGGACTTCTGAAACGAAATGGCCCCTTTCCTTAAGTGAAGCCATTTTCTTTCTTTATCGAAGGTAAGGGAACACAGAAAGGAAAGGGCCGGTTCTTGAATTCGGAGGTAAGGCTTTTCTGTGTGGGAGCTATGGGCACTCCCCGCATTTAGAGCGCGTAATAAACCAAATCCAAGCATTGGATAATTTGTAGCCAACCACTCGAAAAAAAAAATGTAGCGTCAAAAAACAAAAATAAAACGCCGAAAACAAAATAATTTCAAAGATAAAAAGCTCAAAACAAGAGTTCGAGCTCTTCTGGTGTAGCTGGCTACATCGCCAGGTTAATTTAAACGTGAAAAACTTGCATGTCGCGTTGTTTAGAGCGTTCGTTCTCCACTCGGCAGACGCTACTTTCTGGGGCCATTCACGACACTATGTATTTGGCGCGTTCATGCTGTGGTGCCGTGCAGGCAGGCACAACTTGCTCGCATTGTTTCCTTACAAAAGCACTAATACACAAAATAAAATCATAGGATACACTGGGGGCTCAGGAAAACCGCCAATACAGAAAAGAGAAACGCGGGAAGCAGCTCCATAATAACTACTTTACACAACGGATAAAAGGCATAGAATAGGAACCAAAGCACTATACTCCGTGTCACTAGTTGCGTGCAGTCCAGGTGAAGGCAATTCCAGGAGAAGAACAAAGGGCATGCACTAGGAAGGCTAGGGACGAGGAAAGAATCAGTATCTCTTGTCTAGCGTTCCTAGTGCTGTTCCTTTCTCTATTGACCTCCTCTCCCGTTCCGCCTTCCCAGTGCTCGCCCTTTCTCTCTTGTCTGGCCTTGCCTTCGCCTGTACTGCACACAACTAGTGACACGGAGTATAGCTTAGGTCGTAGCCCACTGTTGCTTCACTAGCAGCTAACCCACTGGTCGCCTGCCAAACAGCATCTTGTGGCGTCTTTGATGTCCGTGTTAGGGGAGCACGCGGCTTCATTTTAACGTAACATTCCGGCTGTGATCATATTTCGAGCGGCTGAAGTGATACCAGTAATTTAATTCGTTTTAATTTTTGACCGCAGTTGCCCCTGTATAATCCACCCCAAATAACCAAGGCCTAAACACATTAAAATTTTTAGTATTTATAGTATTTATATTAATTGTCTTCTTCTCCAACCATCCGTCAAACAATTATTTTTCAATTAAAGCCAGATGCATCAATAAATTTGTTTAGCATAAAATATTGTGCACTTCATTTAATTTAACCTTAAAATGCTTTTTTTAAATTTTGTGTGCATGCACGCAGAAATAACAAGTAGTAAACTCCATAGTGCACTCTGGAGTCTACTACTTGTTATTTCTAATTATTTTACCTTTCTTTTAGCTGAAATATAATAAGATACTGCTGTGACTTGAAGGACCTGTTCAAAATTAAAAAAATAATAATACCTAGGGATGAGCCTCCATTGTGTCTTCGGCTTACCCCTTTCTTCCGGTGTTAATGAAATTTTAGTGTTCTGAGGTATACTGCGCTGCGAAGTTACACTTAACACGTAAAGACGTAAACTATGAGTTGATATGACAGACAGCTAAGAACTTGACGTACATGTAAAACCGCAGACTAACAACTGATTATTTTTCGTTTCTTCCTCTTCCTTCTTTATACCTTTGTTTTGAAGGATGAAGATTGCCTGATAATTCACGAAATTGAAAATTAATGTCTTTGCGGGCAAGTGTAGACAAGGTGTTTTAGGGGACAGATATAAGTTGGAGTTTAGATAGCATGCATGTACCTGAGAAATCGTGGAAAGGACTGGGACGATTAATGACTTTTCTGTCATTTGTTGGCAGTGGGTGTTGTTGGTATTTGTGTTTATGCTGTTGCCACCCTGAAGTTGATGTTCGCCCTGTTGTGCTGCGGGATGTTTTTAAGCAGTTCTATTCCTTTTTTGTTTTAAAGCAATTGAGGGTTCACTGATGCACGTGCCATGCCTTCCAGAAGCCATGTGAAAAGCTTCCATGATTTCGCTCTTGGTCCTGTCTTGTGATCTATCTAAGATGGTTCTGGTTCCAAGGAAAGCTTCGGAGCTGCATCTTGCACAGTGTGCTGCGAGGTGACCAGATGGATGCAGCTGTTCGCACGCGTATTTGTGCTCTCTTAGTCTCACATTTATACATCTCCCCGTTTGTCCTATGTAAGATTTTTTACACGTCAGTGGTATCTTGTGTACAACTCCTTCAGTGCAGTCAACGAATTTGTGTTTGTGTTTCACCTTACAGGATACTTGACCTCTTGTGTTGTTTTCCGGTTCATTCACCTTCTTGCATAAACCTCTTAGTTTAACAGGGGCCGATAAGGCCACTCTTGCCTCATGTTTTTCTGGGTTATTTTTCATCCTATGCGAAAAATGGTGGATGTATGGCAGCACAACCACTGGTTTTTTGTCAGTAGTCTTCCTTTTGGTTTTACTTTTGCTTGTGAGTGTGTTTATGCATTTTTCTGCTATGGCCACCATTAGCGGTTCTGGATGACCGCTTGCTTCTAGTCTGTTTATATGTATTTGTAGGCCAGCTGACACTTTGTGGAAACACGATTTTCGTATGGCTTGCAGACACATCCTGAGGCGACGCTCCTCTTGACTAACTTTGAGTATCCTGAGTCGTACGGCAGTATTCCCTTTTCCCCTCTCGTCTTATACATCCAGCACGTGTGTCTTTCCCCAAATGTCATGTTGATATCCAAAAACTGTAGGCTGCCTCTATGTGGTAATTCGAATGTGAATTCTAGTCCTCTGTGTACTTCCTTGAACTTCTTCGTGATTGTTGTGCATATCTCCTTCGTCATTTTGTTCATCGGAAAGCATACCAAAAAAAGGCATCTATCAAAGCATAAAAAAATCATACTAAAAAATCAAATGGAGTAGAGGTGCTTAAAAGATCCCGCAGCACAACAGGGCGAACATCAGCTCCAGGGTGGCAGCAGCATAAACACAAACACCAGCAACACCAACTGTCTACAAATGACAGAAAATAGATTAACAGTCCCAGTCCTTCCCACGATGTCACAGCTACATACGTGGCATGTAAACTCCAGCATATATCTGTCCCCTAAAATACCTTGTCTACACTTGACCCCAAAGACATTATTTTCGATTCCGTGAATTATCAGGCAATCGTCATCCTTCAAAACAAAGGTATAAAGAAGGAAGAAGAAGAAACGAAAAATAAACAGTTGTTAGTCTTCGCTTTCACAAGTACGTCGTCTTCTTAACTGTCTTTCATATAATTTCATAGTTTACGCCTTTATGTGTTAAGTACAGTATGACAAACCAACTAGCCCAAAACTAAGTATTGTTGGAAATTTTATTGATTGGGAATTATAAGCGTCACTGACATCAAAGGCGATATTTCGCTCAGGAATAATATTTTTCCATAAGTTCGAGCTTCAGAGATCTAAACATGTTTCCCTCAATTAAATGCTTTTTATATGCCCCAGATTTGCTGCAGTGATCGGAAAATTTCTATGGCCGAATAAAACAACTGAATATTCGCCAGTTGTTCGCCCTACTGACATGCTACCTTTATAACCAGCAAAATGATATATTACAATTGAGGACTTTTAGCCCCAGTCGAACTGTTATTATAAAGCAGGCTAAAGCAAACAAAGAGATTCTTGAGTTTCATCCAATATGAGACTCTCAACCATATAATACATATAACACTGTAGTGTGTGCAATATATACATTCAAGATTGATCCTGTGGTTCGAAAATTTAATAATGAATGGTGTACAGACCGAATGACAGAATATTGAAGAGCTCGCTATAGTAAGTTCTGCTATGTTTTTTTTTTAAATTGGTTATTTAGACTGACCACCAAGAATTGTTAAGGCTGATGTACCACCGATTATTCTAAAAACGCTATGACCAATTGTCGCACGGAAGTCGCTTTTATATAATTAAATAAAATTAATAATAATAATAATTTTGTGCAGCCAAACAATCATATATCTTAACTTACGTGCACAAAATGAAGGAATAAAAAATCATAGAGGAAAGGCAGACAGGAAAGTATAGCTTAATGAGCTCACCTTTGTATGTAAGTTGAACTTGTTGTAGGTCTCTTGTGCTTGCTCATCCCTCAGGTAATTGTTGAGGATTGCAAAACCGTCATACCAGTGGACGATGTCGCTCTTGTTGAGATATCTCCTCATGGCATGGGCGTACCACCGCCAGTCGGCGTTCCAAAAAATGATTCTGTAGTAATACGTCCCCCATAATCCCACGTAATGGGTGGACTCCTCAATATCGTGCATTTCTTCTGCCGTTCGCTGATTTAATGTTGTGGGAGAACCTGAAACGTGATACAACGTATTTAAACAGTTATTGGGGTCGGCGTGTGCTCAAACAGTCTGTTACATCAAATCTGAGATACAGGCTATAACTTAGGCCTAGAACTAAAAAGAGCTGGTGGACGCTGCTGCGTATGCCCAACCAACAAACTATAGTTCACACTTCGATTTCACACGTCAATATTTTTTTTTGCTATTGGCAGACTGTTTACTTAACACAAATTAATTAGGAAACAATTTTAATACTACGTTTTGGCACAAACTCCCGTTACAGAAGTTGTACAGGGTGTTGAAGACAGCATTTGATCGTGTTGATTCGAGCGAGGTAGCCTTTCTGTGTCGAACATTTTCGATCTGAGCAAGGACACTAGCACGATACATCACAATTCGCTGGTGGGTAGCCACGTGAAAACTAACTTTTTCGTGCGCACATCTTTTAAAGCTAAACACAGCTAACACACAAAAGCTAACTTGTTGAAAAAGGTACGATGGGATTTTTACGAAATACATTTTTTTTTGTATTCGAGTGTTTGCGTATAAATTAAGAAATTAAAAATTTTCTCATTAGACTAGGTTATGTGGACAGTTAGGCACACCACACACACACACAAAACAAGATTGACTGTCTCGGCAGGAGTGTGAAAAATGTCGTGATAGCCAAACAGGCGTACCATGCCACAATATATTGGGCCTGCCTTGACAACGTTCAAGTCACTCTTAGAGTAAGTTTGCCGAAAAACTGAAATACCCTATATAAAGCGCGACTTTTAACTTTCTTTTATTGGAAACATTTAAAACAAATATGGCGGTGTACTGCTACGCGCGGCTGCCGTCATTGCTATTTGCTTTGTTTTTTTTAGCTCGACGAACATAAGATAAAATGTTAACCGCCAGAATCACGAGGAAAATAACTAAATGTTAGTTAACTTAGTGTATGGTTTCATGGGTCGTGTCACAATTTCAGTATATACGACGATTATTACTAGAAGCTACGGTCACCGACAGCAAAAGAAAAGCGGGGCTCGGCTTATTACGTTGACATTTTTGAGAATTTGGGTCGCTGAACGCGCACAACGAATGGAAGACGTTTACAAATCTCTGTAATGCGAAATTAGAGCGCAGCTCTCGAGGAGCGAGAGGGGAGGGTAGGGAAGGGTGGGTGTGTACCTCCTCCTCCTCCGCATCCACTCCTCCTCCCCTCATCCTGCGCCCCCTCCATCCTCTCATCTCCCCTCCGCCTCCTATTCACTTTCCCCGCTACATCTAGAGGGGAAAAAGATGTCGCATGAATTGGTGTCACGTAACCTATGAACAAATTCAGTTTCTCCGCTAGATTTAGCGGGAAAATTAACGTCACGTGCCGTGAACAACAATCTGATTCCCCGCTACGTGACCTCAACACCAATTCAATGTTCCGCTAAACTTATCGGGAAATTGAATTGCTGCTGTGGTCACGTGACGTCAATTTTTGCCGCTACATCTAGCGGAGAAACTGATTTTGTACACTAAATCTAGCCAAGAAACTGAATTCCCCGTTAAATCTAGCGTGGAGTTGAGTTGTTGTTGAGGTCAAGTGATGTCAAGTTTCCCGCTAAATTTAGCGGGGTTACGCTGACGCCGCGAAACATGAAAACGGGCGCCTAAGAGCTGCGCTTCAAAACAGTCCAACCAAACTTGATGTTTTCTGGCGAGTGTAAGTACATGTCCCTAAATTGACAAATAGGTGTAAGAATTAAGCTTCACTGCTGGTTGTTCGGCTGATACGTGGCAACATTGGGCCTAAATTTACAAGCAAGTTCTATACTACATTTCAGCTTAGCTCCAAGCGAAGCCGATGCTGCATGCACGAGTCCGCTCTCCTGAACTGCGCCTTTACCTCATTATCGCGCGTGCATTGCAGACCAGCTCAAAGCGGTAAGCTTGCTCTTGTAGCTTGTCCTATAAGGAGTATTCACTGGGCGCCATATTTGTGGGTGCTGTCTAGAGCGCATGCTCAGAACGAGCCCCCATTAATAGGCTGCTAAGACCGGCAATCTTGAGGGTGCGGAATGCACGTTACAAAAGAACTGTGGAAGCTCGCATTCAGCACGCGCTCAGCACTCGCGCACACAGCTATGGCCGACAGTGAATACTTCCTATACGCGCGGAGCGAAGCTGCAATGAAGTCTAGAGTCAGGCTTCACTGCTGATTGTTCGGTTTATACGTGGCATTTTTGGATCGTGTCTAGCACATTGCAACCTATTTGGCGAACCACAAAAAAGCTAAGTATAAACGTAAAAAAAAAGTTCTTCGGCCCTAACTAACGCCTTGGAGCAAACGTTATTATTTCCAAGTTAGACCGATAGGATTCCAAAACTTGGACCAAGTTGGGCGTTTTTCTGACTGGCGCCTTGTTTTCACAAGGTCGCTAACAGCCGAGTTTTGCAATGGAGCTTAACACTCACGGAATAAAATCTCACTGTAAAATATATCAAACGCGTTAAATATTCACGATGATTACATGAGTATTATGTGTGTGGCCTCATTATGTTTTTCTGAGTGCTCTTTTTGGATTTGCATATTGTGAAATGGTATTTCAGCACCAGAGTAATGAAGCAGTTCTGCATGTACATGCTTTTCTTTTCGGCAAAATTATAATATTGTTGTCTTAAAATGCCCTGTATGCCTGATATCTGAACCATCTGATTTTACGTGCCACAAAAGTCGTTTTCCGAACTAACTTTGTGAAGCGGGGGGTGAATGTAATAATCTGACGATTCTTCTGGCACCTACAACCTAACAAAGACCGCGCAAACAAGACAAAAGAAAAAACTGAAAGCAGACAGGCGGTTCAGTGGAGAGAAGAAATTCGAATACTGTAAAGAACAAAAACGAATATGTAAAACGGTTCTGGACAACGAGGGTTTCAACAAGGCCCGTCGGCAGTCGGAAGACCTGCAACTACACACCTCAGGTCTTCCTCAAGCTGATGACGCCACCGTGAAGTCTTCGAGTTCCGAGCCCGCCAGTGAATTTAAACTCCCACCTCTCTACCGTTAAACGTCTACACTAAAAGAGTTGCGTAAGCAAACTCTAAGACGTGAGTTTTCATGTAATAGACCTATCTCACCAAGCGTTCGGCACATGCGTGATGACGCCATAACTTTAGTTCACAGGAGGCAAACGGCAGTGCACGAGAGGGCTCGTGCCGTCTCGTGCTCGACACGCGCAGATCTCCTGCGAGGTTGCCGCATGTGCAGAAAGACTAAAGTTTCCTCGATACTTTGCGGCAAGGGTAGCGTAGTCAAACTGCCTGGTGAGGTCGCTCTATTGCAAGCTTGCCAGGTATATTCCCAAGCACTAGCTGATACCATACCTGAAATCTTTTCTTTTTTACATTTTGTGAATAGCAAGAGTGCGCGTGCACAGCTTTGGCAGGCGCTCAAGATGCGCGAGAGCGGAGATTTCAAAAACCTCCGGATATGACGTCACTCTACGGGAGGGAGGGGCTTCAGCGATACTTCCAAAATTATTTTCTGGAGCCTCCGTGCACCAAATCGAAAACTAATTGCAATGTTAATAATAATCCTGGAGACCAAATGAAGACGATTTAAATAATTGTCCTCAAATACAAAACCGCTTCAATTTCTCTTTAAATAGTTCTTTGGATTTTTTCACGCCATTATGTCAACTGAAATCAGACTAAGCAAATTAGGCGCACCATAGCCTCCCATATGGAGGGAAAGCCTGCGTCTTCCGCGCCAGAACCGGCCACCAAACAGGGAGAGAGTGGACGACAGAACATCACAGAAAAAGGCCGCGGGCGCTTTCCGAAACTTCTTTTTCTTTATTTTTCTTTATTTTTTTTTTATTTATCGCTTGAGCGTCATTTTTTCTCCTCTACAACTGACCCTACTTTCCCAGTCTCCTCTGCACATCCTCCCCCATGCTCCTACACCCACTACAAGAGAGGGGTAAGCCACAGAGAGGAACCAAGTACTCTACTATGAGAAGACATTTATCTCCGCTCATTGGCGAAGGCAGTGCGCCTAGAGGACCGACTGCGTCCGAGCCAGGGGCGGACGCAGGTATTTCTAGAGGAGAGGGTCAGGTGTTCGTCAGCGTATCATATGTTTAACCCTCCCCCCCCCCCCCCTTGTCTCCCTTCCCCTGTTTCCAAGCCCTAAAGTTTTACACATGCAGAATTCGAGAGGGGGCCATGAAATCCTGACCGCCCCTCTGAATCCGCCACTGGTCCGAGCGAAGGCATTCGCATCGCCTGCGCATGCGCAGCCAACCCACAGAGATGCCGGATTCGCCAAGACAGCAGAAACGGCTGTTCTTGCTGTCTCGAAGGCTGTCTACGACGATAGATGGCGGCACCCCCCCCTCTCTCTCAATTTAATAGGGAAAACCCCGACGCTGCATTCGTCCAGCCGTTATAACTACACTAAAGCTGTCGGCGCCAAGGCCATTAGACTTCCTATGAGTAAAACGTATTCCCTGGTAAAGTATTTGAAGAAACTATGCTGGAAGCGTTTTTTTTTCCTTTGCTTCTCCCTCAAAATACAAAATGAGGTGGTTCTTCACACGCCCGCTAGCAATCCAGAATAACTTCCCCTCGGCTGCCACTCCTCCTTTCTCTTTTACGTCGACCTGAAGGTCTGTTGTTCTGGTGTTTTACGTCTAGAGTCTATCTCACTAGCTGCGCACAGCTTTACCAAAGGTGCAGTCGTGAGAGTATAACGTAAGAAGTTGGAGAGGAGGGGAAGGAGGAACTTCCCTCTTACCCGGCCCTTCTTTTGTGAACAAAAACGTCGCTTTTCTCTATCAAGGCATTCAGCCCGGAACTCAAATATTTTCACAAAAGCGGCTTTCACTTTTTTTATTTTTTTTTCGGTGACTTCAACAGCACTGAGCGCCACTAGTAAGATAGATTAAGGGGACGCCTAGGGAATTCTGTACTCCGGGAACATTTCGTGAACCTTGCTTAGGCATTAGAAATTTGATAGCACAAGGCAAATGTTACTAATTCCAGTAATACATGCTCAGACATTCCCCTAAGATGACGCGTGACGGAACTAAAATAAGTTACAAGACAAACGCCTGAAACCTTAAGAAAATAACTTAGGGCAACAAATTGAAAACAACAAATTAACAATCGAATCAGCCCATTAAAAAATAATGAAAGACAAATAGTAACGCGTGACTTCCTGTAAATAAGGGTTAGTTGCATAAGGAATTAGATTCTTAAAAAACGGTAAAAATAAAGAATTTTGAAATCAGACACCGAGGTTCTTTGTTTTTTTTTACTCCAAAATGAATTATGTAAACTAACGATTACGCTTGCAAAAGCTTGCAAAAATATGAACCCCGATTGATCAATGCAGCATTCGCCTTCTTGAAGGCATGCTGCTAATTCATTAAACACTTTTATTTTGCAAGAAACATAAGGATGAAATAGATACCTGGGCGTTCGGAGATATTATCTGTAAAGAAACAAAAACATTTCCAGTTAAACACACAACGAGCAAATACATGATTTTTTATTATAGAGTCGCTAGGTTTTACCAAACATCCGAATTATGCATTCAGCGAGTACGCTTAAAACTATTCAATTGACATTACCTAGAGAGGAAATCTTTGTGTTCTCGTTTCATAATTCTAGTGCCCATTTAAGAAGAGTAGAGCTAAATTATGATGTTTGCCAGATGCTCGTCTAAATTATAGCGCTCAATTATTTTTTTAACTCTTATGTTTTGAAAGGAATTTATATGTATAAGTTAAGCTTGACCAAAACGGCATCAAACAAAGCGATTCAACCTTAATTTGGCTTCAATGTTTGCTTGATCTTCGCATGTTTGGCAGATAAGTCTACATAAACCATACTAGAGCTAGGAAATGCAATTTTACGGAATTTATTTATAACAGGGAGCACTACTATAATAAACCTTTTTTCTTCTATTATTTATCTATTGCACGCCAATCATGTGCCAAGTAGTAAGAACCATACATATACAGGGTGTTTCCGCTTTAATTTGCGTAATGATTTCAAATGAGCTGCTGCACTCTGCGCTTGTCGAATCCGCTCACGTTCTTCACGATTGTTTTAACCAAGTTGGGACATTTTTGTTCTGCGATTGGCCAAACTGGCGCATTAACAAAAAAATAATTCGCTTACTTCTTAAATATTATTTTTGTGAGCAAAACCTTCAATACATATTTATAGAGGATAACGAGAAAAGTCCAATCATGTCGTTTCCATCGAAGTTGCCTTCGTATGTCTAAATCTTTTTAGCTTTAAGAACCAACACGCGATTTAAAAACGTTCCACGTGACTAAGGGCGTGAGCATCGCAGTTCGCTAGTGATTAGTCATGCAAACTTTTTTTTAGCGACATTTATTTTTATTTTTTATAGCTCTAAATATTTAGTGTTTGCGGCTCTTAGCCTGGGTCAGCCTGGCCACCCCTGGTCAAAGTGTTTGAAGAACTTCCGTTTCCTCCATGGAACGTCATTAAATTCGGATGGCGTGAACCCAACGACTGGGCCGAGCACGATGCTGACCGTCCTCTTGACCCGGTGCCTGGCCATGACTGCCAGTCAGGTGTTGACGCAGCGCTGTTATTCAATCTGTGTCTGCGCTGAATCTCACTGTACCGACGTTGAAATTCAAGCGCACAGGCTTTAATTATATTCTATTTGGTGTGAACCAAACACATTTCCGATTTTTCACCAAAAAATATACACAAAAGTTAAATATAAACATTTTGCAGAACAGTTTCAGGAAAGCAAGAAGTGGATGAACAACATTCTGATTCGAGAAAAACTCGAATTGATATATTGACATTCGCACGATATTTCAAATTGATTCTTCAAAAATATACAAGGTTTTATTTTCAATAAAGAAAGTTGAGGTGATGGCAGAAACGCAGCTACCACACATATCTACTGGGTGATTCAAGGAGACTTCAGGCTCTCTAAATCGACCGCAAAATTCGGTTTCTTAACCTATCGCGCTACGATTTTGTGCAGCGTTGCCCCCAGATAGTGAATTTTTTTTGTTGTAAAATTTGCAAAGAGCGAGTTTACCTGAGGAAAAAGAAAGAAAGAAAAAGGCTTAGCTCCTATGGAAACGCAGCGACGCCACCAGTCTTCAAACAACACGGCGCCGTTTCGCACGGGAGACAAGAGATGGCGCAACAAACGCCGCCAACGAATGAGCATACGGCGCCGAGAGCCGGCGTGTTTAGCAGACGATCTTTTCGACTCAAATGCGGCGGGCGTTCCGCAGGCGGCGACAGTCGCAGAAACAAAAACAGGCGCGGTAACAAGGAACTGCAGCTTCTTGTCTGCTAAAGACGCCGGCTCTCGGCGTCGTCTGCTCGTTCGTTGGCGGCAGTTGGCGTCGCGACCGCTTTCGCCATCTCTTGTCTCCCGTGCGAAACGGCGCCGTGTTGTTTGAAGACCGGTGGCGTCGCTGCGTTTCTATAGGAGCTAAGCCTTTTCCTTTCTTTACTTTTTCTCAACTAAGTTCGCTCTTTGCAAATTTCACACAAAAAAACGCACCATCTGGGGGCAACGCTGCACAAAATCGTAGCGCGATAGCTCAAGAAACCGAATTTTCCGGTCGATTTAAAGAGCGTGGCGTCTTCCTGAATCACCCTGTATATATATTTTTATTTTATTTTATTTTTCAAAACTTGTAGGCACCTTTTTACTTTTGGTCAAATTCAACTAACACCGCCGATTAGGAAGACATCCCAACTTTCATGATGTGATGCCCTGGAAAGAAATAAGGGCGGGTACCTAACTCGAGGAATATATTTATCACCCCAACAACATTCCCAGCCGAGCAAGATTCCCGCCAGCTCCTCTGACTTTATAAAGCACGGAGTATTCCCACGTATGCTCTCTATATTCAACACCATGGCTACCTATGTTTGGGTGTGCAACTGCTCGACCATTTGAACAGATTCAATTTATAGCAGAGGCTCAAGTGAATAAAGTATTGGCCGTGCTCGCTCCCTCTTTGAGGATCGGTAGCAAGATATGGAGACGCTGTTATAACTTTACGACTATAAACAACTTACTTTCGCCTCGCATCAGTTGTGATTTTTTATATCAATATAGTTATTTTTGGAACTTACATCATTGTTCCACGCGCTCGGGTTAGTGACGCCATTCGGTATTTTTAAGTCAAGCGTGTTCAGCAGTAAACTGCGTTCCTGCAACAACTACACGATTATGGGAATGTCTGATGTGTTGCGAAAGCTGGATATCTCTGTTTCTTTTTTAATCCACAGGGTGTGTCAAATAGCGGCCAGGATCTTTAAATCGACCACGAAAATCGGTTTCTTAACCTATCACGCTATGAATTTCGGAGCAGCCATCTTTCCGGTAGTTTGTACGTCGGATCGAACAGGTTTGACGCGCATGTGCTTCACGCTCTACCTGGAGCCGCGTCGGGTCCGGACATCGGGAGGGGTGGAGGGGGGGGGGGGGGCTGGAACAGCTTCTTCATGCCCTTCCCCTGATTAGGCTAAGGGGCCACACCGCCGAAGAGGGCCCGGGGTCGTCGAGTTTGCGCATTGATGTATTCGCGGGTCTCCTCCATGGCGCTGGAAACCTCAAGTTCCTCTTCCTCACTTGGCGGAGAGCTGTTAACGGTTGGGGCTTCGAAGTTCGCAAGTGACGCCAAAGCTCGGGAAGGTTGAGCGCTGTCCGTCCCAGGGGTTACAAACACCGACTCGTTGCCACCCTTTGCGCCGATGACCCCGGTCTTGCCCTCCGACCCGGCAGGTACCTGGACCTCCAACCCACGTACCGCAGACTCCGCCTCTTCCGCGTCCATGGTGTGCGATGAGACCTATATAGCCGCCGGTGCTCCGGTAGCGCGTGCGCATAGGTCTTCACGCATTTTTTTCTCGTGTCTGTAACGGAAGCACTCGGAGCGCCTCGGCACACGACCGTCGCGCCTGATGTGCCCGGTCCGCTTACAGCGCAAGCGGACCGTCGCGCGTCCTGGAATTATGATGAGAGCGTTGAAGCCCTGGAAGCTGGTGGAGCATCCCGTCTGGTGTGACGCCGCTCCTAAGCGTCATGCCTACAATGCGCGTGGTCGACCCGATTCCTTCGAATCCGCCGACTCGCCACTTCTCTCTGCTGACTTCGATGACCTTGCCGAAGGGCTCCAAACATTTTCCGAACAGCGTCGCCCGGCACGTGGAATGGCACGCAGTGGACACGGAGACGCACCTCGGAGCAGCTCGGGTCGATGACGATGTACACCCGAGCTCTTGACCATTAGCTCCTTGGTCTCGGCGAGGCGCTGCTTCGCCTCCGGCGTCCGCAGCGTTGCCATCCACACATGGTTCATTTAGAAAGCTCAGAATGAAACTATCTCGTTCAGAACATCGCACCTTTTCAGCTTGGTCCTGAAGTTCTCGATACAATAGGCACGTCCCTACAAGTCGCCGTGCAGAAGAACAGAATTCAAAACAGTCGTCCCGTTTCGGATCGGCGGTAGCACCCCTTATACAAGGTCGGCAGCAGCCGCGCCATCAGGAAAGGAACCACGGCCGGCAAGGGCCGCTATCGCTACTCCATCGGAGCTATACTTCGTTTCAGCTTCCGTCCGAGCGCAGCCAAAGCTACGTGTGGCCGGAGCCAGTCACACGCCGGCAACAGGTCACACGATCTCACCTGCACTTTTGTATCACTCCGTTTCGCCGCTGGTCGTCAGCGCCTCCCGCGTTCGCCGAGTATTTCGTCCGCTACGGGTGTATCAACGGTATCGTCTGCTACAGGTTTAAAACGTGCCCTTTCACGTTCTGAAATTTAGTCATAGGGGATGTCAGTACGTAGGCTGGCCGCTGGCGTCTGTGTCCGAGCAGTCGATCCTGTTCGACATTTCGGCATAGTTTCGAGATGTAAGCACACGTTCCAACGTGCCCGATGACCCGACCGTTGATGTTTCCTTGTAGTGTTTGGATATACCGGGGCTCGAGGCGCAGGCCTTTCCACCAGCTTCTCGGCGTTCAACGTGATCGGCAGGTAAAGGGTTGCCCTGATTTTGTCGCGTATCAGTGAATTGTAGTGGCCCGGACGCTTTTCTTGTTTACAACGCATTCGCGGCACGACGCGGCCGGAGTCTCCTGCCGAATTTGAAAGTATACATTGATCACGACCTTTCGCTCCTGACGCCCAAACGTGCCTTGGCGAAAGGACGTTTTGCAACGACTCAGTGAGGAAAGCAGCAAAGCACATGATTCGGCCATTACGGGAACAAAATCACGCAGAAAACCGAGCGAGCGCTGCAGCAGTGTTGCCAGCGGATGTACCTGTTTTCACCGAACCACACGCATTGACATATATTAATAAAAACATAAACTTCCGACAATTCATTCCTTTAGTTGCAAATCATTCTCAGCAGTACACATCTGGAATATTGTGAAACGTTTACGCACAAAACAGCTATTCAGAAAAAGATATATATATACTTTTGCGGACTACTTTGTGGTGCGTAGGAATGCTCTTCTCGAAGTGGCGAACCGTCCCCAGCCTTTGGCTGCGCTCGGACGGAAGCTGAAACGAAGTATAGTCATCCTGCGACCGTCGCATGCGGTCGCAGAAGCAGAATCAACGGCCACGCGGACACGCTTGCGCGGCTAGGGAATGAGCGGGGGTTTATATTTAGCTATCGCGTTTCACTCTTAACAGCGAAGCTTAAGCGTGCTCCTGCAATTTTCTCCCTTGGTTTCTACGTCCATCGAAGCTAGGGGACACCTTAGCCCGGTGCGAGATTATACTCGGATCCAGGAGTACGTAGAAAATGGTGAAAGCAGTCGGATCCGGCGAGCCAATACACTCTTTTCAAAATGTCCGCGCAAACGACTGTCCGCCATTGCTTGCTCACATACTCTGAATATGTATTGGACGCGAGTGCTGCGTCAGTGTTCGGCGAAGACTCGGATCCAACCACGCGCTTCGTGCGCATGGATGAATGGATGCATGGATGTTAATGGCTACACTCTTTGAAACGGGGGGTAGCTTGCGCCACCTAGCCTAAGTCTAAAAGCAATGGTGGCGACCAATATTGCTTGATGGACTTTTGGAAAGGGTCTATTATATAGGGCGACGGAGCAAGGCGCGTGATACTATTCCCCACGAAGAGTGAACACAGGCAGTAGGATGTCACGTGAGTCACGTGCCTCGCTCTGACGCCGCGATTGGCTCACCGAAGCCACAGCTTTCCCCCTTTGCCAAGTTAGGCTAAAACAGAGTATCAGTGGTCGCAAAGAGGGATTGGTTTATATTGGTGTTCATGCAATTTTCTTTAGGGTTGAAATCAGTCTTAAAAAACTTTTAGTTTTTGAAGGACCGTGTGGCGTCTCGGTTCACAACACCTGATGCTTCAAATAGTGATCACGTTACTCGATAGAAATTGTTCCGTTAAAAAAAAATTACTTTCTATATTATTCTTACACCATGGATTGTCCACGAAGACAAAGTTTTCCGGATGATCCTTCTTATTAGAGGTGTGCATGCGAAGGTGCACGTAGTCTGTACATAGCAGTGGTTTTAATGGTGGACGCCTGAGGTAGTCGTACGAACAGATCAGCGTGAAGTTACCTGCAAGAGATCGAGATTTGATTAGAAAAAGAAAAGATCATCCTAAGCATCAAAGGCGCGTATGTACTTTACTTCTGAAGCGCTACTTCTTCAACCGATCTCCGACTTTGTGACAATTCGTACTTTTAGACAACTACTCCTGCTACATACATGTTCATCGTTTCAAAATAAGATTTGTAGCAGACCAATCAAATACGCGTTCCCCTTACCCTAGGCTACAGAACGCTCCTAGAATTCTGAAGCTCTGAAGTGTCTTACATTTTTGTTGGAACCTGTTTTTGTAAATTTTTTTATATTTGCAGCTTGCAAAATTTATGCCAATATATCCTGTCAATATAAATACTGAAAACTTGCTAACATTATTAAAAACTTTAAAATGAATTCCACAGCAGTGCTGACGACAATGCAAAGTAAGAACATAAATTTATGACAACATTTTCTCAGTGGCATGGACAGGGTGGCGCTTACACAAAACTGGCGATAATCATAATGACTCGATATTCTTCCTTGACCTTAACAAGCATTTTACGCAAAATCTTGAACATAAAAATTACTCTCAACTGACAAACTTCCTGGATTTGAATTAATTGTTTTTAACAAGTCATTACGTGGTTTTCAAAAGTTTTCACTACGTGAAACCCAACACTTTACCTTTACTCATAATATGCATGCCACTCTTGGCCGGACTTCTATCACGGAGTGCCTCTTTCCTGATTTCCTAACATCTATTACCAAGGTTTCTTGCGCCCTTGTACATATACATCATTGCCCAAACATATAATCAAACTTCCTCGTTTGGATAGAATCTTTAGAATCCTTCTAATCTAATAGCCAACTTCCTCGCGCCAACAAAACTACTACTTCATCCTAACTTGTTAGCTCCGATATCTTGAAATGATTAGTGCCTGGTTCCCTTCTATTGTTTATTTATGTCAAAACCTTCTAGCCTTATGTTCCCTTCTATTGGCCTTTTTGCAGAAATACTGAGTTATTTGCAAAATAAAAAGAGAAAACTCGTGCACGTTCTTGACATTTCTACTCTTTAGAACGATATTACCAATGTTGCCAAATTGTACGATAACTGGAATAAACATGCCAAAGGGTCATTTACAACTCCAAACTGTTACTATTCATGGTCTGAAGCGCCTCAAAAGCGCTTGATAAAACTAGAAACCATTGTTGGCGAGCCTCTTTTCTAGGGTGCGACACATCCGGTCAAAGATAGGCCTCCTCTTCCTCCCCCAAACCGGCTAAAGGACGTGGTTCCTCGCTTTATTTGTTTTTTAATGGTGTAGTTGGCGAAGAAATTTTTCAGAGATTTAAAGACTCTTCGATTTGCATGCGTAAAACAATTTAATAAGTGCATTCAACAAATATGCTTTTACCAAAATTCTATACGCACTATGCCGGTGACACTTAAATATAATAGCTCAGAGAACGGAAGTTTTAATGACAAGTTATTGACCGTTTTTTTTCTTACTCTCAATATTCCGGCTTCCCGCGGTTCTGTTGAGTCCGATAAGAGAGATGTGGTCGAATGTGAAGTCAGCAAGAGCTCAGGAGAGTTGATTTTTCGGTGCCAGCTAGGCGACCCTCGGACTTCGAGTGAGGAAATGTCAAGCGATGAGGAAGTTTGGGTTATCCCTCGCATTGCTCACTGAAGTTTGAAATACGTCATTTGCCTCTTCATTGTTTTGTAAATTGTGGACACCCACTCTTAAAAAAACACTCTTAAGCACTTTAACCACTCTTAGAAAAATGTAAAACTGAAAAGTAACGCGTCATCGGCAAGCAGAAAAAAGAGCAGGTGCAGCTGCACAGGAAAATTGGCGTGCGATTGGCCGTTTGGTAGACATTAGCGCCCGTGATCGCTGTGTTTGATTACGGGGAAGAAGAAAAAGTTCTACGACACTTCCGGCTCGAAGTCGTGCCAAAAGGCAGTGAGTGCCCCATTTCGCTCTACGTCACGATGTTCGTTTCGGAATTTCAAATTTAGCTTTTTTTAAATATTTTATGTTCTGCCAATAGACAGTTCCAGAGCCTAATATCTCAGGACGATTCCCAGGGCTTGTTTTCAGTCTTAATTAACAAATAGTAAAACAGCGGAAAAAGAAAACGGTAGACTACGGTGTGATAGGTGCGGTTGGAAACCCGTTTTTGATAAAACGAGCATCTTAGGACGACACAGTGACATAACTAGAAAAATTTAAGAGGCCTTTCATATTTCGAAACAAGAAGAAAGGTGCGTCAGTTCGCCTTCTATCTCATTATTTGTCAAAGAGTTGGGAGTTGGCATTCTGGAGCAGGTTTGACACGTGAGGAGGCGGTGACTTGATGTTTTTGATGATCCGTGATGCTTATCGATTTGTGTTTTCTTCCAGTAAATCAGTTGAGAGTCAGCGCTCTGTTTCTGCACTTCGTCTTCTTCTCCTGTTGTTGTTTTTGCGTTCTTTCATTTTGTTTTTCTTAATTATGTACCACCAAGTCGCCCAACTTTCCGCCATACTGTTTTCAGTCGTTTGCGAAAATACAAATCGATGCTAGGGGTTTTCAGCGGCACTTTAAGCAAAGAACGATGGTGTCTTTTACGACAATATTTTACATTTATAATCTGCGGGACGATAATAATTTTTTTAACTCCTACACTTGTGTCAGGAGAAAAAGCACATTAAAAACATTTGAGAAAATGATTCTGTATCAGGCGGTTCTTGTTGCCTACTTAACAATTAAATGAAACAACTCTTTGGCACAATGTTGAGACGAGACCTACCAAAGAGCGGGGAAAAACAGCGCATAAGGTTTTCCTAAAGCTCTTCTAACTTTCGTACATAATGTGGGACGGACATATAAAAGCGGCTCTTTTAGCTGAACTTCGTGAATGGAATGCACTGATATCACAGTAGCGGCCATTGTGGTATCATTTCTGTCCACCACTGTTCTTCTCCAGAACACCTTTGACACCATCGACTTTGTTTTTCTCGGTAAGAACAAGTAGGAATAACCACCAGCAGGGTGCAATAACATCACGCGCAAGCCATATGTGTTTACGCCAAATTTGGCCACCAAAATGCCCCTACTCTCTCTTCATGAGGCACAACTGCAATGTAACAACTGGAACATGTAGTTAAATATGACTGGACGTCGACGAACTTACGTGGAGGCTTCTGTCGTTTGTCTACATCAAAACGAAAGAAATCATCAATAATTACAATTACGTCATTTCACTAAGTTTTATTAGGTTACATGAGAAGGCATTATTTCTTGTTTTGCACGCCGTTCCAAGTAAGTATATATTCGAACACGCCAAAGTACATCCCATTCTCACGCTGCAGTGATTCAGAGGTACGGTAGTACAAGAAGACGCATCAAAGAAACGATTTGTCCAATACAACAAATTGTCCCTGTCCATACACGGTGAGGGTGAAATCACAAACGCGCCGATGGCTATTTTTGTTCTTATTTAGTGAGTGAAGTATACAAGTACTTCGCAAACCATCCTCTGACGCTATTAAACTATTTTAAAAAGACACGTGCGTCTCTGCTAAACTATCTGCGTGTTTATTAAATACGTGTAGCGTACCTTACCGATTGGGAAAAGTTAGGGTATAAACAACGACAAATCTCTATGAGTCCTTCAAGGTCAAACAAAATCAATATTTAAATAGTTGCCACAACACTTTTGGACTTCAGTATATGAAGTTCTTAGATGCCGGCGGTCTGAAATATTTTGGGATCTTTTAAAATGCAAATACATACTTTTTTTTTGTCAAGCGCTGGAGAGAGGCGTTGTTGGCAATTTATGTCCCCGCAAACTTCTCGTCAAATCAGAGGACGAACGATCCCTACCAGAGCACATTTCCTGGTAACGTTCGTGAAATATTCTGTCACCAGTTCTCCAGGTGATTAGCAAGCGGATCTGTTAGCAAAACCTTTGTTGCAGATATTGAACATTTTAAGACAACCGATCCCCTCTTTCATTCTACTTTTATTGTACAACATGAGAATAAACGGCAAACTTGGTGATTTCTATGGAATTTCATTTACTCAGGCATTTTGTTATAAAACAGGCTTGGAGAGATAACCTACCGAAACAGAGCAACCAAAGTATTTTGAGGACCAAGAGGCGGCTTATGTTAGGCATTTAAAGTCTATACGGATATTTTTCTTAAAATGACATTATCCACTAAACTGGATATCGTTGAGCATAACTTTTTTCTAAATGTTCCGCATTGTGACGATTGACGAAGTCGATCCCATTTAAAGCGTGTGAAAAGATAATGGCGCAACTGGGTCGCTCCTAACGGAGCCATTTCGCTTACACATCTTGTGTAGCGGACAACCATATTTTTTTATCAATGACAGCTTACCTGAACGCAATACTGTACAAAACGTTCGGGGCCTTAGTCGGTGCTAAGTGTTTTAGAAAAGACCTGAAAATTCATAATACATATCCTTTTTGGGTGCTGGAGATTCCAACCGTTATAATATAGACCTGAACGCAATACTGTACATAACGTTCGGGGCCTCAGACGGCGCTAAGTTTTTAGGTTTTTTTTTTAAATACCTGGAAATTCATAATACGGATCCGTTTTAGGTGCTGGAGATTCCAACCCTTATAAGATAAATCCCAGTAGGTCAACTCCATTCACCAGCAAACGAAGAGCAACATGCGAACAATACTTCTGGCGTAAATGTTATCAATGGTGAATGCCGTCTCGTAGTAATTTCCTGAAATTCAACATACAATCGCTTCGTACAGGCATATTCCAGCGGAAAAACAAAATGGAGACACGTTGCTCTCGTGGCCGCTTACAACTGCGTGGGACTAAATTGAGCCCGAGCCCCGAGCAACTCTAGCGGATCGAATGACGGCAGAACACACACCGCGCTGAACTCGATTACGTTTTCGAAGTTAAAGGTGCAACAAACACCCTTTGTTCTGGAGCGAGAGTGAGACAAACGACCGCGGAAACTCGCAGACGCGGTCAAGGCGCCGCAGATTCACCAGGAAAGATCTGAGAAGGCACAGCTTTTTCACTGCGCGACGTAACGCGGACACAGTCTACGGTGCAGCTTAGAAACATGCTCGAGAGACCGAGCGGCGCAACGACGACGATCACAGTGACGGTGCACTTTTGGTGCTGCTTGATTGGTCGGTACTGCGCATGCGCAGACGCTTCGCTTTTCCCAATTTTGGTTTCTGCACACGCGGCGATCCCACACCTGGTGTGGGCAAAGTGGTCTCGTCTGTAAACACTGTGTTGGTGTATACCACCGATCTCTATGTCTATTTGCTGGCTCGCGTTTGCCCGCTCCGCGAATGCGGCCACTGGCGGCCATCTTTCTTGTAGAGTTATATTACCACTAACCACTCCATAGTAGTATGGTGGCGCAATCTACCGCCCGTTAGATATGGTACAGCTGGTGCAAACCCTCTGATCCATCCATGGCAGACAGCGTTGTGGCAGTTGTGGTGGCAGGCTGCCGTAAAAATAGCCGTGGGTGATATTTTGTGCTTGATTGAAACTGTTTGACGAAAAATATTGTTGAAACCCATCGTGAATGGTAGCCCGATCTCTGAGGACCCGGCGAAGGTTTTACGAAATCACAGCACCGGGGAAAAGCAGCACAGCTGGCATCGAAAGCGGATTTGGACGATGGCGGGTGCACATAACACCAGCTTACTCACAGCTGATTTCACACGGCACTGGCGACGCCATGTCTGCGCTCTCTCGATCGAACGGAGGACGCTCTAGGCCTCTGTCTTTGATCAGTATGATCGGGAAAAGACATCAATTCACTTCGTTCAAATGCATTTTATTTAGAGCGTCGCAGGCGAATATATGGTACACAAATATATATAAATCACTCATAGCCACTTCGGCACACAAGTTTGTGTAGACACCCCGGTGAATACATACACTGCGAGAAATCCCCAAATGATCGACGAGCACATCCACGGCGTCTCTTGATCTGTATCCAAGCGTTCGGGAGCACAAGACTTCACCACCAACGAAATCACACCACCACCTGTGAACAGAATCGAATCACGGAGGCGCCCATCCCCGGTACGGCGTCTGCTTTCGATGCGAGCTGCGCTGCTTTACCCCGGTGCTGCGCTTTCGTAAAACTTTCGCCAAGCCTTCAAGATGGGGCTACCTTTCACGCCGGGTTTCAAGAATCTGCTTCGTCGAACCACTTCAATCAAGCATGAAATAGCACCCACGGTAGAGTGTACCAGACCCAGGGATATTTGTATGGCAGCCTGCCGCTACAGCGCTGTCCTGTCCGCCATATTACTAGGATGGCTAGAGATAACATAACTCTGCCAAAAGCATGCCCGACCGTAGCCGCATTCCCGTCCATAGGCGGAGCTGGTCAAACGCGATCCAGCAAATAGACATAGGATCAGTGGTATACAAAGCGCATATTCTTCGCGTCTTTGCAGGAATTGTGGTGACGTCAGAACGCCGAGCTGTGATTCGCTATGATTGAAGGATAGTGGGTAGACCTCAAAGCAAGCTTTCTTATCATGTCTAACCAATATACTTCAATCAGGGCCAATCAGAGCTCAGCGCTCTGAGGTCAGCACAACCCTCGCAAAAGAAACAGACGAACTTGCGCGCCGCATCAGGCTCTTTGCCTGTTCCAATGTGTGCCCTTCAAACACTAACGGGTTTGTGTGCTTCAGTTTAAAAAGAACAAGAACTAAACACGACAAGCATTTCCTAACGGTAAAGGCGCTATGGAGCGAAAGGAGGCGACGAATGCCGCCCGGCGGCGACCGCTCGGCGCGTGGAATCATATCAGTGGCTGTGGCGCGGCGTGCGCGAGGCGAGCGTGTCACCGGGCGAAGTTCGTCGGTTTTTCGCAGCATTTTCATTTCACGGAGTTCAACCTTAACATAGCGAAATGTGTGTTCTGGGTTTATTGTATTTTTTTTTCGTAGTACAGCCATCGTCGCACCATAGACTGTACTTCATAGCTTAAAACAAAACGAAGCAATATTACTGTTAAAGCAATTGGGTGCCAGTCACTACCCGAATGCTTGTCAAGGTATAGGTTATCGCGAGCCTGAATCGAGTGCTCACGCAATACTGGGATCCAATACACGAGGCACATTAAAATATCGTCACTGGGGGACACTGCAACCTCCAAACTACGTAATCAAATTTTGCGAAACAAAATGTTAAAAAAACGCTTTTTTTTTAAAGTTTACGCCGCAACAAAGGGATTTCTTGCTCAATGACATTGCTATGAGTATACTTGGATCCCGCTAGTGCCAGTAAACTCGTGTGAAGTGAAAAACATTCTAACTGAATATCGTTGCAGCGCCCCTTCAAAGTTACGAGTGTGATAGTTCTAAACCGCATTTCAGTACTATAATATAAAAGTAGAATATTGATTTATTAACAGTTTAGCTTTCAAAGTTTCTTTTTTTACATATAAGACGCTTCTTGGTACATTTTACTCGTTCGCTTGTTTTCGCAAAATTTTAAACAAAATATTCATAAAAGCTTTTTTTCCCTCTTTTTACTAGAATACAAAGTAACCGGTGTAAAAGCATTCCCTTTTAGGATCAATATTAGAGAATAATGAGAAGCGCGTGGATATATTTACACGTTGATTATCTAATTTAAACATTACATTATGACGTTAATCTCGTGCCTTTGAATCACCAAGAAAACAGGAAATAGATTAGCGAAATTACTCTTGAATAAACATTTCTTGGCCTATTTCAAGAACATTAAAACTAATTTAGTACTTATCCAAGATTATCGCCAAGGTAAAGGAGCCCTCGTCATTCTCTTTATACTGCCCTACAAATTGACCAGCTCCATCATCTATTGAAGAGCGCCTCCATTTCTATGGCTGATTGGCTTCTAGCTTTTATGGCTTCTATGTGCCCGCAGGTGTAAAGTATATGCTGGGCATGTCGGCTTCTATTTTGGGTCGATGGATGCTGACCGCCAGTAAATCACCACATACTCTTGAACCAGCCATATACAAAATCCTCGAAGGTAGAAAAACAAAAACAAAGCAGAAACCCAACAGTATGGACGCTTTCAGCGAGTCAGTTACTCGAACTGCCACCAGTCGGCGCACCCTCCGTGCGCTTTCCGAGCCGCCATAGCCGACCTTCAGTTTCTCGCGATTGTTCCG
Organism: Ixodes ricinus; assembly: GCA_037355805.1. Classification (NCBI taxonomy): domain Eukaryota; kingdom Metazoa; phylum Arthropoda; class Arachnida; order Ixodida; family Ixodidae; genus Ixodes; species Ixodes ricinus. The sequence goes on along the minus strand of JAZHYW010010184.1, from coordinate 46,423 downwards.
CGTTGTGTGCTGCTCCATGCAGCCACTGCCGGAGCTTCGTTTTCGTGTTCTTTGACGTTCCGCGTTGAAATCTTGTGTTTTCTTTAGGACTTTTTGATATTTAGGGCTTTCATTTAATCATTTGTCATCTATATTTCGACATAGCTCTTGTATTTTCTTATTTATGAAATGGAATCGGAGAGCGAATGGATCGACGATACAAGATTATGGCTTCAATGACCATTTAAGTTCATCCCATTTTTACGTTCTTTGTCTCTAATAAAGAGCATATGCAAATTTCAACTGACGCAGTAAGGCTATCCCAGTCGTGCTTTTCGCTGCATGTGCGCGCTCGTTTCCGTAAAGCCGACCAGCGTGTAAGCGATTTCGCGTGCGACGACGACGAGACGAGCGACGGCGACAACGACGAGAATCAGTGACGAGCGACGGAGATTTCTCACCGTCGCCCGTCGCATTGCTCGGTTTTGGAATTTCTGAAAACGTCGCTCACCGTCTTGGTCGCTTGCTCCCGTCGCTTCCATGCGGTTTGCCTCGTCGCGCGACTGACCGAGTGACAGCGAAGCGGGTCGCCATCTCTTATCTCGTCACTCGCCAAATCGCTTACATGCGGTTTGTACTCAATTAATCTCCATGCACACAGCATTGAATTTGAACAATTGGCGCCTCGATATTAAGTATAAACCGCATCCAAGCGATTTGGCGAGCAACGAGACAAGCGACGGCGACCCGCCTCGCTGTCGCTAGGTCAGTCGCGCGACGGGGCAAATCGCATGGAAGCGACGGGAGCAAGCGACCAAGACGGTGAGCGACGTTTTCTAGAAACCCAAAAACCGAGTGACCTGACGGGCGACAGTGAGAAATCTCCGTCGCTCGTCGCTGACTCTCGTCGTTGTCGCCGTCGTTCGTCTCGTCGCACGCTAAATCGCTTACATGCGGGTCGGCTTTACGGAAATGAGCGCGCACATGCGGTAGCCTTACTGCGTCAGTTGAAATTTGCATATGCCGCAATAGTGTTGACTGCCCTTTATTAGCGACAAAAACGTAAGAATGGGATGAACTTACATGGTCATTGAAGCCATAATCTTGTATTATCGATCCATTCGCTTTGCGATTCCATTCCATAAATAAGAAAATACAAGAGCTATGTCGAAATATAGATATCAAATGATTAAATGAAAGCCAGATATATCGAAAAGACCTAAATAAAACAAACGATTTCAACGCGGAACGTAAAAGAACACGAAAAAAAAGCTTCGGTGGTAGCCGGTGCAGCACGCAACGCGGAGGAACGGCGAGAAACTGAAGGTCGGCTATGGCGGCAGGGTCACGTGACGTCAAGATGGCGGCGCCCATGAAATGTTGCCTGAAAGGGTCTATATGCGACGAAACCAACTCACACATGTCCGCGGTGGTGGACGGAGTCGTCGTTGTGGGCCTCGGTGTTGTCGTCGTTGTGGTTGTAGTTGTCGTTGTCGTTGTCGTCGTGGTGGTTGTTGTTGTCGTCGTTGTGGTTGTTGTTGTCGTTGTGGTCGGTGTCGTTCGTGTTGTTCGTTTAGTCGTGGTTGGCCTCATCGTAGTCGTTGCAGTGGCAGTCGTCCTCACTGGCGTAATGATCCTAGGTGTACTCGTAGTCGTCCTTCTAGAGGTTGTACTTCTCTTAGTTGTCGTTCTTCTGGTCGTTCTAGTTGTTCTTGTGGTCGGTGTCGTTCGTGTTGTTCGTTTAGTCGTGGTTGGCCTCATCGTAGTCGTTGCTGTGACAGTCGTCCTAATTGGCGTAATGATTCTAGGTATACTCGTAGTCGTCCATCTAGAGGTTGTACTTCTCTTAGTTGTCGTTCTTCTGGTTGTTCTAGTTGTTCTTGTGGTCGGTGTCGTTCGTGTTGTTCGTTTAGTCGTGGTTGGCCTCATCGTAGTCGTTGCTGTGATAGTCGTCCTCGTTGGCGTAATGATTCTACGTGTACTCGTAGTCGTCCTTCTGGAGGCTGTACTTCTCTTAGTTGTCGTTCTTCTGGTTGTGCTAGTAGCTCTTGGCAATGAAGTGGTCCTCTGAGTTCGTCCTGTCGTGATTCGAGTCGAGATCGCCATGCTGCTGTTTACACTGGAGGTGGGACGCGGTGTCGTATGGGGTGACCTGGATTTCTTTGTTTTATTAGGCGGCTGTGAGGTTTTTCTCGGTGTCAACGGAACCCTTCTAGGTGTGGGCCGTGCTTGTGAAGGTGTCCCTCTGCCGGTGCTAGCAGACTCTGCAAGAAAACACAGAATCACCCATAACCTTATCTTTTGGCGTACCAAGACGATCTACCATGGCCTTATTCTGTTATTTAAAAGAGGGCCTGCTGCCTCATCACACAATATATTTGGGCAGTGCACAAATTAAGAGAGTGAAAGTTCCTTTGAATAGCTGAAAGGACATCGTTCCTTGCAGTTTTTGTATTCATACCATAAGAACCCTGTAGAAATATATAAACTTTTATTCAATTTTCACTAACAAACACACTTGTTACCTTTGTCAAAGGAAACAAAGTTGATTTCAATTGAGAAAGAAGCTAAATACAACAATCTTCAATCCTCTTTATGTTGCCCCAAAACTTAAGTCTATCGAAATTATTTTTATTCGATTTGACTAGCGAAATAACCACAAACCGCTTCCAAGCATAGCGTTCGAACTCCACCTTGCTACAGTCAAGCGGTGAGCCAATTAGCATAATTCAACACGACAAAAAAAAATTGAGATTGGGAATTCATTTAACGTCGTGTAAAGTAAATTCCAGACCTCCCAGCGTACCATGTGCGCCTTTGAAAAGGCCTTTTCTGAGCGCTTTTCGTGGTTCTCCTTTTCATCAGTCGGCAACTCGCAGGCTTGTGGCTCACAGGCTTGAACACCCTTAAGCTGAGACCGCAGTCAAAGGTACAATTGCGAGCTAGTCCGCGCTCTTGACTTTGAAACATGCATTTCTAGCACGAACGCTCGTTCTGCGGAAGGACGCTTGAAAGCAGCGACCTAGAGCTCTCGTGCATGTGGCATTGACTGCACTCTCAGGTGAAGTGTATTCATCTGAGTTTATTTGTGCAGGTCGTTCTCCAGCTACACAGTCCACGGAAGCTTCGACATCCGGGAGTTGGGACGCCGCGACAGCAGCGACGCTCAGATTTCGCGTGTACTTTTGTACGGGACTTCACGAACTGTTAGGATCGCGACGTCCAATAGCGCGGCATGTTAACTTTTGTTTTTATTAGAGTCACTTGTTGGCACTCTTGGGGACCCCTATCCGATGCATGGGCGGAATCCGCAGCGCAGGTTCGTCTGCTTCATTTGCTGGGGTTAGTGGTAACGCCAGAACGACGCCGAGCTCTGATTGGCTCTGATTAAGGATGGGTAGACTTGAAAGCAAGCTCCTTGAGGTCTGCCCACTATCCCTCCCTCAAAGCCAATCAGAGCTTCGGCGTCGTTCTGACGTCAAAAGAAGCAGACGAACTTGCGCTTCACATAGGACGCTAAACGCACCAGACGGAGACCAGCGCACCGAACTGGCACGAAAAAAGTGCGAGGCATGCTCTGTTTCCTAGGCTGCCCGCTCGAACTGCAAATCTGCGTGTGAGTGACGGCACGCTGCTGAAAAGTGCGAAAAAAATTGTAATGATATCTTTGGCAAAGCCCATTTTTCAATAACTCTTTTGAACAAAAAACAAAAGATACAGGATATAATCATGTAAAGACAAAAGCGCTGGTAAAAAGTAATTGTAGTTCCTTTGAGTGGCTAAAAATCGACGGATTCACCTTTCTATATAGAGGACATTGAAATGAGCTCCTTACGTCAAAAATTGTCATTTCCACGTCACTTTGTTTTTCTTTTTGCTCTGGCGGAAGCGATATGCGTCTCCTTGCACGGAATCTTTGCTTTGATGCCACTTTCCTACCTTGACGCCATTTCGGATCACATCATTGCTTTGCGTATCTACCGGAATTAAGTGTTTTCGTTGTTATGGCACAACAAGCAGTTCGATCAAGTCGAGATGAAGGACATTGAGGGCCTCCGAGTGCCTTCTGGTGCTCAATGCACCTATCCGCGTGCATATTATGTGGGAATGTAAATTCTGTTTTCAGCCCTACAATTCCACGTGCTTCTCCACTGAACAGCACAGGTTACCACAAGGAAAGCACTAATACTAATAACGCTTAGTTTCTCCGGTGTTTTTTTTCTTGTGTGTATTGTAATGTAGTGTTTTTAATACCTTTCAATTTAACTCTGACACACTTGAAGCACCTTCAGCAACTTGAGTTTTAATGGATTGGGGCATGCGCCGAGGTATTCTTTGTAAATTATGAACGACCTTTTTTTCAATTTGTTTAAAAATGTATTACAGAGTTTCTAATTATCATGTGCCAACTAGGATGTCATTTCTGTTATACTAAACGCTATCAATACATTACTGTCGTATTAACACGTTTGCTAATCAAAGAAGTCATATTTCAGTTTCTTTACATATTTTTTTCACTGATAGTTTAGTACTTGATTGTGAAAGAATTGTTTTTTTATTTGCGAGACAAATTTAATTTCAAAGTTGCACTCACCTACTGTTGTAGCATTGGCGTGTTTGCCGGCTTCGGTGGGAAAGTAGTGAGCGACAGTTGCTCCTCCTGAAACAAGATATCTACTCTTTGAGAAACAATTTTGGGAGCAAACTGACGCTTGATACCAGTTAGCCTAACCTGTAGAAACGTGACAATCAAAGTGGTCTAACATATGGGCCTCATGTGGTTTTGTTCCAAGACGTTAGTTATTGCCAGAGTGTACATTTCTTTGGTATTCTTAATAGCTTTCCTCCGACTAGCGACATTGTTCCAAAACTGCCAGACTTGAAACAAAGGCAGCACGTATGAACAAAAGTACCTGCGGTGAAGTCTAACTCAGGTGCTTAATTGTTTGGCACTGTAGGGCCAAAGAGTTTGAGATGCCAGCCCAACTGTACTAGCGGTGAAGCATAACCTTGGCACTTGTTGGGTAAATGAGGGTTAAGATGTATTAACCCTCATTTGCTCAACAAGTGCCAAGGTTATGCTTCACTGCTAGTAGAGTTTGGCTGGCATCTGGAACTTTTAGGCCTAAAGTGCCAAACAAGCGCCTGAATTAGACCCCGTGCAGTAAGACCAATATAGTTTTCGAAGTGGCGTGTGCTCCTGGTCGACGCAAGGGCGGTAGATCGCAACTTGGTCTTACCGACAACCAAACCTACGAAAGTACTGTAGGTTTCGCTCATAACTATAAAAGACTACCTCCAAAACAATTAGTTTGCTGGAACGCCCTCATGTAGTGCGCCAACCGTAACAGTAAATTTTTATGCTGGCAAATATGCGTGAAAAATAATTTCTTCCAAGTTTATTCTATCACGTTTTTTTTGCTCAAACATTTGTTAAAATGGCACGTCTTTCTTTTGTTTATTTACAAAACAAGCTTCTTATTTTCGTTTGACTTTTTTAAATATACATATCTATCTTCTCTTTTGAGGCGTGCTAACTGTTGTTAACAACATTTATTAATTACTGGTATCCCTAATCGGCGAATTTCTTCAATACGAGGACTGCATCCTTTTCATCTCACGATGTATTGAACTCAGGTGGAAATCGCCGGCTGAAATATTAATAGGATTCAGTCTATCATGCAAAATTCAGCTGTAGCGTGGAATTCTGCATTTCCTGCGTCCATCGGAAAATGGCAATTGGAATACAAGCCTCAGTCCACCAGATCGTCTGCGTTGGAGTCCGACAATTAAAATTTCAGGAGCGTTGTACTAATTCTTATGCAGGAGCGTAATTCGGTCTTGAACTTTCACAAGATAAAATATATTTCTAAAAATACGTTTGGTGAAGGATCGAGCTTTACATGTTCAGACGCCAATTTTTCTGAATGATTTTACATTCAGCCCCTCAAATCATTACTTCCTACACACTAAAATATATTAGACCCGTAAAAAAACCCTCCAATGAGTTTTGAGCTTCTGACATATATATGCTTTCACCTCATTGGTTGTTCGGGCTACTCAGGAAACAAGTAGTAGCCACGAAATATTAGCGCATCCTATTTTAATTCGATTAGGCAAAAACAGTTCAACGTCCGTTGGCGATGCAGTGTGTTAAAAACGCGCACCCAGTGACATCACCGAAAACCGTTTTGTGAATGGCAATCAACAAAAAACCGTAAGAAGTCTTTTTTTTTTTTGCCTGGCTAAATAACATGCATATCTCAGTAAATCATCGTTATTCTTCCAAGAAAGCGTTTTTAATGAGCGACAAAGCTGGAAAATAAAGCAAAATATGTTTCGACCATGCAGAAACAAGGAAAAAAGCAAAAATAAGACGCGCCCGCCTCGGAGCAACGGAATCAGCCAAACCAGCCTGCGCACATGCAAACTAGCGTTATGAGCTGATTCAGCGCTGCCCAGCTAGAGCTACTGGAAATCGGCGTGTCGGGTTCGTGGGACCGTGTGCGCGACGCCTATGTTTCGCGATTTGAATCTGCCGGACGTCGTGTGCGGTTCTCTCCGTTCGGTGTAGTGCCTACGTATTTGTGTGTTGGGTTGCACAACGTCCGTACGCTCGATTGGGCGAATTCGTACGTGGACTGCTCTGCGCCCTACCACGGGAATCTTCGTAGGCCTAACGAGTCGGAAGCGCTTTCACAAAGTGCCAGCCGAACCTTGAAGCTCCATGACGAACCAAAGGTAGAGTTAATTAGAATTCGGGACTACCTCGTGTAAGAGCTATGTATGATCGTGTGCTCGTTGCATCTCGCCGGCAGCCGTTCCCGCTCGAAACAACACACGCCAAATGCAGAAGAGGTGTGCAATGAAAACAAAGTTGAAGCCCGGCATGTGTATTTGGAGCAAGCTACAATTTTGAACGCGGAAATTCCCTAATTTAGGGGTCATCCACTCCCTTCGATGTTATACGGAAATCAACATAGAAGGCCGCTGCGAAAGGCGATTGCAAGGAATCCGTCGAAACGGCTAGCGGATACTTTGACGATCGTGACATTTAAATTTTTTTACCCAAACTTTCATGTTACTATTGATAAAAAAATTAATGCTTATTTTCAGTTGTTTCAAACCTACCACGGTCCAACTGCCTGCACCAAATCGCTGCTTTGATCAAACCTCGCTGGATTGTAGGACGGTGCGCAGCGAAGTGGACGTCGACGAACATCGTCGCGCTGGTTTCGCCGACACCGAAGTATAAACAGCCCAGGTCCATCGGTAACGAAGATCGCGCTCGTAGCCTGAACCTTCGGTCATGCGAGGGGCTCTAGTGACGAGCCCGACGAGGATGACGATAGGTACACGTCCTCGGCTCGGCGGCCATGAGCTAGCCTAATCCGCAGCCACTTGGCCATCCGCTTCGCTCCAACCCTCCAATCATTGAGGATTTTTTCCGACCGTGTCGCGGAGCAAAAATGTTTTGCTCGTTTTGGCAACTTTAGTTCGCTTATAAATCCTAAAATAATGCGAATTTCCCGAAAAAAAAAAATTTCTTTCGTGTTCCTACGTTTGAGGAGGTCTGTGTCAGCGCAAATTTCAGAACAGTTAAAAATCGTTGAAGGGCCCTTTTAAGAGTATAAATCCACTGCACCGGAGTCGTCTGACACGTATAACTACCCCCCCCCCCCTTACCCTCTTTTTGAAATAACACACTTTCCTAAATTGCAAAATAGGGTGCGGTTGCATTGAACACCCTCAAATTTTGAAGAATGTTCAAAAAACTTAGACTAAGGCAAAAGAGAGGCTAACATCCATTTTGAAATGTGTTCCCCGACCTGACACTTGCTTTAACGAAGTTGTATTGACCTCAAATAAAATATTCTTGCATCTACCAATGCTTTTTGCTTTTAGAAGCATTGCCCGAGCTTAGGCATATTGCACATTCCGCAAGATATTAATTGCGGACGCGGTGCCCCTGTGAATGTCTCTGAATAGACCCTTTTCAAAATGTCCGCGCCATTGCCTGTCCGCCATTGCTAGATCACGTACTCTGCGCACGTATTGGACGCGACTGCTGACGTCATCGTTTGGCGTGAACTCGGCTCAGCTCCTATTGGACACGAGCGCTGCGTCAGCTTTCGGCGACGATTCGGCTCCAATCACGAGCTCCATGCCTCCTCTCCCCACAAAAAAAAATTTAAAGAAATGGCGATTTTCAGTGTTGCTCGATGAACTTGTGAAAGGGGTCTATGCCGAGTGTTTAGTGTGTGAAGCAGTTACCAGGTTGATGATTCCTCACTCGTGTGTGATTCATTGCCTCTGTGTTGGCTGTATCTCTGTGTGTGTAAGAACTGGATGAGGTTCACAAAACAAATATTTATATGCTGTTAAAATCGCGCTCGCGCTGCCCGTAAAAAAAAAGTCCCACATATGTTGTTAAGATTGCACACATCATATTTTTTGTGCATTCACCAGCGCCCTAAGGGTGTTGGGGTAAAACCGTTAGGAAGTTATCTCTAGTATAATCTGTTTTAAACCCCTCTAAGACTTAGTGTGTATGAAAAAAGTAGTTTTGGTTTTAAGTTTCACGTTTCAGGGTTGGATTTAATTGTTCTATGCAAAAGGTCACAATCCTATTTTGACTTGTTTATTATTTCAATATTTCAATACAAGTTACAAATAAGTGTTCTATTCACTTTAAAATGGCATGGCGAAATCAAGATTCCAGAAGTTAAACCTCCCGTATTTACTAAATGTTTTCATTAACTTAACTAGATGTATTTAGACACAATCAGAAAAACATTCTCTCCAGAGAAATCAGACGTGTCAACTGATGTTTAGATGACTACGTTAACAGACAAAATGACACCTGTTCGGAAATTCCTAACTCACCTGCTTTAGACGTGAGTTCTTCGGATTCTACAAAAAAAGAAGTACACATGATATTCATTTATACACTCAGGAATGAAGTCAAAAGTCAGTCTACGCACGTATGACTTATTTTGTGAGATTATTAGTATATCCACATTCACTGAGAGCTTTGGAGGCTCTGGGCGTGGGCAGCGCCGAGAATGTTATTATTGATTCCAAGTCACTGATTGATTGATTCGCGGTCAATGAGATGGTGGTATTAACCGACAAGAAAGTCGAAGAACTACTCAGAAAGCAAAAAAAACGTGAACAACTTAGGCACCACTTTGAGTTTCTTAAACTGGCAGTGAGTATAGAAGCCTGCTCCGGACCTGATTGTGCCAAAACATGATATGTCCGTGTGCGATATTCAAATATTCTTTACCAGATTTCGACGACTGCCGAAAGAATCTCTAATCATAACGGACGTAGAATCTACAGAAAACTGCAATTACGCGCGAACGCATTTTTTTTTACAACATGGCATTAGCGCATGCGTCGTTTTACTGCCAGGACCACCAGATTGATGTTGCATCACAATATCCTTTGGTGTCTTAGCACTCAGAGGTTTCTGTGACACCCTTCCATGACTCCTATTTGTGTAGCGTGGTAACCAGGACCTTGTTAACGTAGCAGCTTGGGCGAGTTGGTTGCACATTACGACACACACCACAGCGCACTATGAAAACAACACTCACTCCAGACACACGAAAAATAAAGCGAAATTCAAACAAACCAGCGCGGTTTGTTTGAATTTCGCTTTATTTTCGTGATCTGGAGTGAGTGATTGTTTTCTATAGTGCGCTGTGTGTGTGTCGTAACCAGGACCTGTCTCGCCATGATGGCACGCGTTGTGATTCCGACTATACTTCTCATCACTTGCACACAAGTGAGACGATCTACGCACAAAACAGCACCCTCGGTGGCTTCGATGCGAGAGAGCCGGCCTACGGATACGCAGATGCGGGGGTTGGAATCCCGGCCGAGGTGTCCGCCATCTGACGGATGCTTATTGCGGAGAAGGCGCCGTTTCATCAAGCTTTCGTTTGAACGTCAAATGATACCCAGGTGGTCCAAAATAATCCTCAGTCCTCCGCTGCGGCATGCCAAATGCCCGTTGTTGGTTTTGCATGTAAATCCCCAAAGTTTTTGTGAACAAAACGTGTTAGTATATTATTTCGTCAATGACGGAATAATAATAACACGGGGGACTTTCACTTGTGCCTCCATCACGACCTTTCTTTCTTCAGTTACGCTTGGGTGTCTAACGACTCCTGAATGCGTACGTGCAGCTAAAGCACTACGAACGGCAACAAGCACATTCTGGTTGCTGGGAATCCGAATGACGCGCTCTAACGTTCTCATCCGCACAGTGACTATAGTCATCGTACGTACGGCATGCACTCACGTCACATTCCCTCCCACGGTGGTGGAATTGCTGCTGGGCGCTTACAACCGAGAACTTTGTTCTCGGTTCACCGAATTTGTTTTCTCTATGCAAAACAAGTAGGAATCCCCACCAGAGTGGTGTGATGACGTCAGTGCAAGCTATGAATAGCGCCCTAGTACTTGCTCGCGCTGCAGAACCCAGGGATCTTGGGTTAAATCCCCACCCCTGCCCCTTTCGATCTGGATGAGCATCGTACCAGCGTGCGGTCTTGTATCATTACTGCATGGTGCACGTTAATGATCCCAGCCTCGCGGTTTGTACCACACTGTCTAAATTTCTCAGCAACAGCTGGGAGTCAAGTCGCCCGTTGAGACAGACTAAGGTATAGGCTGTATAAACATACACACACACCTTTTTTCCCCTAGAACCTGACATTCTTTCAGGACAAGCTATCAAGTAGCGTGCTCGAAAATGATGAAATTCAACGTCAATACGCCGTCTGCGGCCTTGCCACTGGCATCACCTGCTACGTTCTGTACTCAGATGTACGTAAGCGATTCTCTTTTGGCGTTTTTTTTATATTGGTAAAACACAGAAGGAAGCAGACGGCGCAGTCCACGATATAACTTAAGAAGTACGATAGGGAACGTACTCGGGACGCTGAAGCCCAAGTTTACCCGTATTTTTGTATTTCTGTATAAAGACCAGCATCATAAAAATTGAGCACATGCCGATGGCCTAAATTATATCCCCGACCCCTTTGACTGAAACAGCCATTCATGACACGAAAGAACTTGAGCGCTGAGGAACACACTGCCTCTGCTTACGGAAAGGCATAGCGGACATAAGAGAAACTTAGACGTGTCACCAACATGACTTCCGGCGCTGATTACCAGCCGGAAGCCGCGTTGCACCACGGTCTTAGGAGGGACCCTACATTCAGCTAAAACACCATTAAATTTCACTTTTTTTCCGTTACCGAAAACAAAATAAACCCTGCTGAAGATGTAACAATGAGCGCTTGTACAACTTTGCCAACCGCAGACCCCCATCTTTTGTGTGCAAATGTCGCCAAAATCCGCATAAGTTAGGTTTTTTGCATAAATCAAATTTTAAATATACACTTACCGAAAGCGACGCTGACGACCAAGAAAAGAAGTATGATCATGATGATAAAAAGAAATAAGATGGTTCCCAGGACTAGGTTGACCGTCGTGTCCGAATAACCCTCTTCGTCCGAATAATTATTTTCTTCCGAATAACCCTCTTCGTCTTTGCTGCAATCGAATCAAAAATATACATTAAAATGTTTGATTTATGGGATATGTAAAACATCTATGAGTGCGTTTAACGTTTCATACCGGGTGAGGAGTTTCTTTCGTGTTTCGACTATCTATTTCAAGTACGAGTAGACACATTTTAGTCAGCGACACACTTCCCTATAAGTGTTGAAATAGCCACCTGATTGCCGAAATTATTTAAGTCAACTGTACGATATCATAAACCTCGCACTCCTTAAAATATGTTCACGTTCGAACAGTTAGTAGAGACAAAGGCAGCTCGCTTTGCGTCCATCCACTGCTCGTTCCAACAAAGTTGTAAAGTGTGATATACCCGCTCGCGCTGGTTTCCTTCTCTCCCTCGCGTTGTTTCCGTGTTTCCGTGTTTCCCACCGACCGAGCGACCGCCAAGAGCTAGCTAGAAACGCTACAGGCTTCGCATTGCACACGGACGCAACGTTGCTCCGAGAGCCGACGTCGCTAGACAACGCCGTCTCCCTTCAACCGGCTGGCTTGCTGAATGGATTATAGCCGGGCGACGTTTGTTGACCCTTCCCGTATGAATTGTTTAAACCCTGACCTTTAATTTCGGCTCTCGTACAGGTCAGTCTCTTCGCCTTGTCGTCCCCTTGCTTTGAGAGGCAGCGCTGGCGAATGTTCCCGCCGAAAAAAAAACAGTATCATCAATGCTCTTTTGTGTGCGTGTGTGTGTGTTGCTTTACATAGCTCAAAATAAACGCCATTTGAATTGCCTTCGCAACATGACGTACACTTTTTTTTTAATTCAAAAGAATTAATTGTCAAATGGAGCACAGCCGGCGTTGTCTGTGACAGCGAAAAACGGCACCCAAATTCCACCTCAATTCCGGCTGAGCGAGACGAGCAATGAATTCCCATTGGCTGCGACGCGTCATAGTTCCGTGAAACGTCACCCCACAGGGAAGCCCTTTTTCTGGCGCTGCGGACCGCGCGTGCCCGCCGTCCAATTTTCTACGGAGGACAGCGGGGCGCGTTGCTTAGTACGAATGGGCTGCGTGTAGGAATGCTTTCGCATTCCTACAAGTAATCAGTCTGAAGTGTCTGCCTGTAATTTTTACTAGTATGTCCCATCTATTGCGACATGAAGGTACGCCAGCACGTGTCGAGTTAGAGGAGCGTTGGGTGACTACGCAATACAGGTAGACCGTTTTTCTTCCAGGCGTCAGGTCCGCGTCGAGTGGTGCTTGTAGCCAGCGATACATATAGTTGTAAAATACTGTTCCCGAAGAGGTTACCGAGACGCAATTCAACATCGCGGTGCTAGCGCGGTTTCGTTCCCAATGTGAGCATATAAGTACGTGGCTGTTACTGGCACTCTTGCGTAGTTTAAACGTATCTTTCTGGACGTCGGCTCCCTCAAGCATCTCCGAGGCTACAAAAAACGCTGCGGTGATTTGTTTTCATTTGCACAGATTTGCAATGCTTTGCGGGCTGTCTCCTTTTAGCAACGATGATAGTTGTGTTAACTTCTTGGCGATAGAGTTCACAAAAGTCGACCAAGATGGTTATCCCCTCATCGGCAGAGCTGGGCATTAGGGCGGTTTTTATCGACATTTCGCAGTGTCGACATTACATCACACCGTACGGGCACGATCCCCAAACAAGCATTGCCGGAAAGGCCGCCTACGTTTGTTGTGATACAAAATCCACGTTTTCCGATCACGCTGAGCTCTCCGATCGGCTGTTTGTTTTTCCGAAGACATTGATGCCAGATTAACAGCTCCGCTCTCGCGGTGATCGGGGTCCTTCAGCGACACCAGAAGTTCTCGTTTTCTTGAGCGAGAACGTCGCTCTCCTCCTCTTACTGAAGGAAGCATTCGTGAGTACCGGTTTCCTCACTTGTTATACGACGCGCGTAAGTTACGAACTTGTCAGTTAAGTTGTCGTAGCCTCAGAACCTCATCGTGAATCTGGTCGTGTTTTTGGCTACGAGCGCTTAGGTTCGAAGTTACGAGATGACGAAGCATTTTCGAAGGTGCGGAACTAAGCTCGCGCTAGAAATGGGAAAAATGAAGTCTCTCCTCTAGCGTCTCTCAGCTTGTCACGTTAACTATAGCTCTCAAACATTGCACCATGTTACGACCTTATCCAACTAAGTAACAACCGGGCAATTCTGACCCTAAACACAACTAGTTGGAGAATATGTTTGAGAAGACGTCTTACGAAATGCACGTGTATATGTGACCGGGATGCGAGCGCGCTTTACTGTTCCTTTTTTTATTCTGGTGGGTACGGCATTATTTACAAGCAGCATTGCCTGCGCAAAAAACAGGTTGATCGAAGTTCATTGCGCTGCCGGCAGATACCTAAAGGAATTAACCCTTTTCAAGCGTACGCGCCATCTAGCAGATCCAGTGCCAATTATCCGACTTCACCGTTGTTCGAGCATGTGCTCTGATTGGACACGAGGAAGGCGTCATCGCCGGCTTCAACTCGGACCCAATCGCGCGTTTTGTGCCCGAGAAATTGAGACCGCCATGTTGCTCGATCGGATCTTGTGAAACAATCTTTTCTACACATCGTGCTCAAGAGAGACTAGGACCAAAGAAATGGACGTTTTCAAAATCAAAATTATGCTTACCTTGTTCGGTCACTTCCTATTATTGATGATTCGAACAAGGAATCTACAAAGAAACAAAACCGAAAAGTGAGTGTGAAAACACGACCCATATCACTGCGAAGAAAAAATGAGCTTACTGTTCTACGTGTGTTGATATGATTTGATCTTTTTTTATAATATGTTAGATAAATCAGATTACTTTCTCAAAGGCGCATACTTGCAGCGCCACGTGGGTACAGTATTAAACGCCAGCGTGCGAAGCGCTTTGAAGTTCCTAAAATATTTCGCTTATTTGTACAGGAATAAAAATACATTTCTCTCGTGTACCTTCGATTATACCTCAAAGCTATACGTTACGTAAAAGTATCAACTTTTAGTAATTTTTAGTTCCAATGCGGTATTGAAATCACAGAAACTGGTGCTAAGATTTCCAGCGCTATGAGCACGATTACCTAGGTATTTTATATCAATAACGGATTGTCCAGTCACATATCTGCACCGCTGTGTAATAACCTTCGTGGCTGGTATTTTGGCAGGTGAAATTATCAAATTCACAAAATTAGGCTTGATCTTAAAATTGTAATACTTGAAAAATTAAAAAAAAATCTTGAGCCATTCCACTTGTGAAGGTGGATGACCAGCAAAGCTGTTTAGCACACGACACAGACCCGCCCCGAGGAGCCGGCGGATAGCAGACACGCGCAACGGGACCGTCACCCCCGGGAGAGCGAAAAGAAAGGCAAACTAGACACGATAGCCGAGGCTTGGAACGACGAAAAAGGGAGGGCGGTGCGAGCGTAGACATGGAGGACACGAGTCGCACAGCGACAAGTTTTTTGAGAAAGCTAATATCTACCTGAGAGTCTGTTGACCTTAAAAATGATGCCTATTGAAAACTAATCTACTGAATAGACCTACTGCTAAATTGCCTAAGCATAAAGAAGAGTGCAAGGAATGGTGTTCCACGCGCCGGAAGTGCCAGCGTCTAAAGCAGTAACTGTTCTAACGCAAGAGCCTAAAACAAATGGCATCTTGCACGCACGTTTGTCAACGCTTTATTTAGGCGAAAGCATTATATGTCTCATCGTTCATTTGACCTTCAAAGCCTCTTGAACCAAAACACGTCGGCAACACGAAAAGTACGAAAACAAGTCGGCGACACGTAAGGTACCAAAACGAAAGGCACCAATGAAACGGCGCCTAAGGTCGGTCGTCAGAGAGCGTGCTGTCTTCGGAGGTTCGCTATCACGTTTACATTGGCGCTTGGGCTTTCGCCTTCAAGTCGTGTTAGGGATAACATAACAGACCCTGGTGAATTTTTTGGTTATTTACTTTGAATCATTTATAACGGGGAATGCGTGCGCCTGTGGCCGTGCAGCGGTGCGAGTGTAGAGTTTTAGTCACTGCACGCGAAAAATCCAGAGAAACCTAGCCATGAACAGGTTCCTTGTAAAAATATTGCTTTATTGCTGTCGGTGACAGGTAGTTAAGAACCCGGTGGATGCAATATACCTACAGCACGGGATCCCTTGCTTCCACCGAGCTTACGGCGTGCGCTTATGATAAACGCTTGTGAAAGGCCGAAAGCTCGCAGCTCAACCAATACCTGTAATGACAGAGTCCCACAAGAGCGACAAAACAAAAACTCACACTGACATGCCCCAAGCCATAGCCTCCAATATACTGATAAAGTCTGGCAGATCCCAACGAGAAGCAGCCGCCGCAATGGAAAAGGTGGAGCGGCAGACAACGAATGAGAGGAGAACCAAGTGACTGGCGACCCGCTGCGTGCGAGACGCCGAAACACACTTCTTCCGAGCGAACAAGTGTGTTTCGGGTCCTCGCCGCTGCAAAACTGTGCGCTGACGTCCAGGTTTCCCGAGGAAATGCTCTGTGCTACCAGATCCTCGAGCTTCGTATCTGCGACCGGGCACTCTATGGCCCCGCCGTCAAGCTGCCAGGCTATGCGAGTATAGAGGAGGCTATGCCCAGGTAAAGTCACTGCATCCTGGCAAAGTAGTGCCATTGCCTTCCCTACCTGCTAGCTGGACACAAACAGATACTAAACATACAGAAGACCGAAACCTTGCAGGCGATTGGCTAATCTGTCTACGTTGCCACGGAAATCGTCATCCCGGTCCATTCAAATCTTCGAAGTTTCCAGAGGGTCGTTCTAAACCTGTCGCGCCAAGATCCCCATGGAGAATCATCGTACTAAAGCGTGTCCTCGCCAATATAAGCGTCTCTTACAATTATATTGTTCTTTTTGCGTATTTTAATACAGTAAACTTATTTCTCAGTGCCTCCAAGCACTGACACAGCATGTGTTTGTGGTACAGAGATATACGCTTGTTTCGCCGGTGTGTAGATAGCAAAATCTCGGTATAGAAGAAACGTCTTCATAAAGTCACCCGTCACAAGCGAATTTAGATCGGCTGACCAAGAATGGGGGGGGGGGGGGCGTTCAAGGAGAAATTGCTCATTTAACGGAACAAAATGGCGACCATATGGGGAGCTTGGCGCTACTTTTCCAGGATCCAGTAACTTTACGCCCAAGCACATCCAGCGCGCACGCGAAAGTGTCTTTCCGCAGGTATGTAATCTCTCGTGCTCTATTTCACAAGCATCGAGATGCTGGCAGCCTGCCAAAGGTACTAACTTCGCGTGCATGCTGCACTTGCTCACGGCCTGTGATACCCTGTTTCATACTTAGTGCGCAACACAGTCAGTAGCTAGCGGCGAGCGCGTGGTTTCATCTATGGTTTTGTTTGCGCGACAACGCGTGCAAATGATGAACGAGATCAAGCCCCATGCTCGTGCCAGTAGCTTTGACAGTGTTGCACACTAAGTATGAAACAGAGTATAGGTTTCGGTTGTTTGTTTGTCGCTCTATATGAACTATACTTCGTCTCACCTTAGCACGGACTATTGTTAGCCACGCATGCTAAAAGCGCGAGCAAGTTGGCTTTGGATGAAGCATCGGTGGCTGCACAAGCGCTCGTGCAGCGAATGCTCCATTAAAGGTAGTCAAGTCTAACTCGCTCGCGCTTGTACAGCCTCCGCAGTTAGTTCCCAAACGTCATCACTTGTGGAACAAAGTAGCACCGTTTAGCTTGTGTCAGGCTTCCCAAGAGAGCATAGCGCAGCGTTTCACAACGTGCGAGACGCCAGCACGGGGCGACGCCAATATGGAGGCGTCCGCCGCTTTGCGGCATCTCTCGTTGAGCTTTAACGTGTTTGCCGATTGGGGCGGGTCAGGTGTCCACTAACGATGACGTCACGCGCTGGCCTTGCCTTCAAGGTGGTATGGCTCAACGCGGAGAATTTATACCCTTTCTCCGCCTATGACAATGGATCGAAACTGGCGAAAAGTTTTTTAAACGCAGGCATTAAATATTTCTTCCTTTTTTTCTCTCTCGGTATTTTGTGAAAGTGAAACAGGAATTAATTTCTCACAGATCCTTCGTGTATAGCTTTGAGCGCGCAAGCACTTTGGAACTTGCAGTTCAGTTGGGGATCGAAAGTTCACGTTTATGCTTACACAGGCGCAAATTACGCTCCAACTCGCACAATAATTGGCGAATGTTGGAACTCCCGAGGAGTAAGCTGTAACGTATTCTGGTCCAAAGCCACAGACATAGCGGAAGCGAATTAAAATAAACGTTTCTATCGTGTCGACCGTTTTGACCACTCCCTTCAATCACACAAAAGTTCTTGGTCGACGGTCTCTAATCAAACGCCAACATTACAATAGGCAATACAAAATTTATGCACTACAATATTTCTTCAAATAACACCAACATATTTGCAGCGGCTACTACGATTTTCCTTCCTAACCGCTTAAATTAGATTACAGTTTTTTAGTATTGAGTTATTGTTGTGTTTATTAAGGTTTATAATTAAATATATATAAGCATGCCCACTACACTCGTGTAATAACCCTTGCGGGTCCCCGAGAAAAGCAAACGATGATGATGATAGTCACTGACAACGTAAGAAACACAAGGCGTGATAAGTCCCGGCGGGCTAAAACAGACCCCTTTTGAAAAGTCCATTCAACAATATGGGCGGTCGCCATTGCTTGGGCGAGGCTAGGTGGCGCGAGCTACCGCCGGTTACAAAGGGTATAGCAATTAACATCGGTCCATTCATTGCACACGAAGCGCGTGATTTAATCCGAGTCCTCACCGAACGCTAACGCGAACTCGTTTTTGACAGCTTTTTTTTTTTTTTTTAATTGGAATATTTATTTTTAGTAACGTTTTAGGTAATTTATTAAAAAGTTTGGGTACATATAATTTTTTTTTGTGCCTCTCCATATTTGGTATACATAAATGGTTCAGTAAATTTTCTATTCGGTCTTAACGTTCGGCCTTTGGCATTTTCCACTTTATGTCAGTTGTTGAAAAAATGCTTTAATATAATATCATGCTTCATGTAGTCTCTAAAACCTGACATTCCTAGGTTTCTGCGCATATAGTCTTGCTGATCAGTTTCTTCGCTAAGGTAATCCATATTTTTGGCTATCCTTTTTTGTATCGATACTATTCTTAATTGTAGATATTTGACGCAAAGTGCGTAGACTGTTATTTCATATTGAAGTGTGGATGTTTTCAGTGAGCTGTATATCATTCTTAGTATGGATCGAGGGACCAGATATTGCATGATAAATCAGCGTCTTTAATATCCTTCACCTTTTTAGTTAATAAAATAAGGAAGAAACATGCCAACTGAATACTCATCGCACCGCCCCTTTAATTGTGGTTAAGTCTTACATCGGTCCAATCTTCACTGCGGTTAAAGGTGCCTAAGTAACCAGAGTATAACAAACGGCAAGCATAGAATTTGCAAGGGTTTATATGTTCCGCAAACGTTTAGGATCTGCTATCGGCAAATTAGGATGTAATTCTCATGGTCTTCTAAGCAAAATTAGCCAGCCTTTGCATTTCCATTGATGTTGCAAATAAGTGCAGAAGAAATTTACTGCGCGTTGCTACCTGGAAAAAGCTGCCCTTCTGCAGATTATTACTAAGTGTGGATAGGCACCGCCAAAAATGACAAACGACCGTGTGTGTTACTGCTAAGGCATAAGCATAGGCAGCCCGGAATTAAATCCTATTCACGAACTATTAAAGTCTTTGAGTCACCATAGGAGCCCAAACAATGCAGACCTAAAATTCCGGCACATAGCTGTTCATTCGTCCTTGTGAGCTTCTGTGCTTTGAAGTGTTCCTGGAAAGCTTTGCCGTAAAATGCGCAGGTGTTTGCGCAAAATATAGAAAAATATCTATTCAAGAATATTAAATATCTATGAAGTGCCGGGGATTACTTGTCTTACAGAAATCATTAATAATGCACATGTGATTGCTGACGTTGTCCCAGAGTGACAATGACCTATTTCTTGCTTAGTCACAACGAACATTGCAAAGCATATACAAACATAAAGTGTTAAAAGGAACTTGCACTTACCCGAGGAAATCGAAGACATTGCGGGTTGAATTGTGGCATAGATTCTTCTTCGTCTCTTCAAATCAAGCACGTGCCCTTTGTGTCTTTGTCTTCTCCTTCGATTAGTTCTACTTATTTCAGGTTTTACTAAAACTTACTTTGGAATCAAAAAATACGAGGGGGGGAGAAGGGATCCACCCCTCGACCCCCCCCCCCCCAAAAAAAAAAAACAACACAAACAAAAAGAATGAAAACATTAAGAAAATAATAACTGCATATTCCTCTGGCGGGTTTGAAGCCCTCCGAAAACGCACCATGCTATTTCCTATAGGGGGTATCCACTGGACGCCATATTTGAGGTCACTGTTTCGAGCGCATGCTCGGAACGAGCTCACTCAATAGGCTGCTCTTTCCTCCTCTCACTTAAGAACGCGTTTGTGAATACCGTTTGCGCCTCATCTTACAGTGATCGTAAGTTTACGAACTTCGTAGCTAAGTTGTCGTAGGTAGGGTTTTATGAATCTAGGTTCGGTTCCTCTCGGCGCCGAGGATGGCGCGCTTTCGGCCGCCGCTCTCGTGTCAGGCGTTTCTGCTCCTCTCGGCGCCGAGGAACATCGCGGCGCTCGGCAGTAGCTGGTCGTGGACGTCCACGCCAGTACACCGCAGACGAACTAAGGGAGCGGGAGAGCGACATTCATGCTTTCACATTCAAAACTCGTCAGAAGTGCTTAGGTGTCCTCGGAATATTTTCTTCGCGGCATTTGACATCGTTGTGAGGCCCTCGTCTCTTGGGCACAGTTAGCAGCCACATAATATTATATTGCTTCACACACAACGGAAAGCAAAAATGAATAGCCACACCAAGACACCCCAAGCAAGCCTCGCTACACGCTGCCCGAGCGGCCTCCTGGCCCCGCTGTGACTGGCAGCGCCACCCCAGGCCCCTGCGGCAGAATTGGGCAACACGACAGCCGGCACACCTCCCAGTTCTAGTACACCCCAGTGCAGATTTCCAGGGTGTTTGGTTATTTTTCGTTTTCTTCGCACTATGGTCCTGTTTCTTACCAGAAGTAGAAGAAACGTGACTCGCAAGTCATCGCTGTGTTTGTCCCTCTATTTGTAACGCGCTGTTGCAGCTAAATGTGAAACCGAGATGCGTTGAGCGACGCGATGACAACAGGCCGGACCAAGGAGGGCCGAGAAAAAGGAGACGGCGTCCTGATCCTGTTACGTGACGGCTCGATTATCGACTGAGTTGCCATACTGGAATTTCCAGAGGCGTTTTCCAAATCGCGAGCTCATATTTCATGGAGACTTCCGTGAGCAGAACCTGGTACCTGCCACGAGGATTTAAGATAACACTAAGGCCCCCATCTTAAACTGGAAAAGCCATGCATCCATGCATGCATGCGTGGATGCATACATACATACATGCATACATACATACATACATGCATGTATGCATACATACATACATACATACATACATACATGATGTATGTATGTATGTATGTATGTATGTATGCATGTATGTATGCATTAATGCATGCATGCATGCATGCATGCATACATGCATACATACATCATGTATGTATCCATGTATGTATGCATGCATGTATGTATGAATCATGTATGCATCATGTATACATATGTATCATGTATCATGCATACATACATGCATCATGAATGTGTGCATCATGTATGTATGCATGTATGTATGCATACATACATGCATGTATGTATGTATGTATGTATGCATGCATGTATGCATGCATACATACACACATACATACATACATGCATGTATGCATACATACATACATACATACATACATACATACATACATACATGTATGTATGTATCTTTTATTACAGAAAACAGAACACCGCGGATTTCATACAGAGAACCGTGCTGTTCGCTGCAGACATGCTGACAGAATGGTGTGCGGTCAGTCGGTCAAGCCTCAATGTTCCAGCACGCTTGCTTCACACCTACGCATTCTTGGAGGATTTTTGCATACAGTGTTTCTTCCACCAGCGTGACCACCATACGTCTCAGACAGTGCCTCCACGCGGTCTTCACTGAAGTCCAGACGCAGCCGATGCTACACGCGCGAGCTCCGAGCTTTCAGCGTCCCTCCCGGGCACTCGCGCTCGTGCGGTGCAAGCGCCGTTCGGGGCCACGTGCTCGCGCTCGCAGCATCCGGTTGCGTCTGGACTTACGCTCAAACGAAGTGTAGAGCTTCATTGAGCTGCGCGTGACGTCGGAACAGTGGCTGTTGGGCCGCGCACAAAGCGAACGTGCCGCCGGACCAACTTTGTTGGTTATTCGCCGCCTATTCCCTCCACAAAATTCAGCCCTCACAGTGTATACCTAAATTTGTTCTGTACAAAAAAAGGAAAACACACCGAAAACCGAAAAAGGAAAACACAGCGAAACCGGGCTACAAGTCTTAGCCGGCAGTATTCCTGAAATAAAAAGTTAATAAGTCGGATACTTTCAAAAACAACCTGAAAACTGGATTATTATTTTTTGTTTTTTGGGGCAGCGGGGTATTAATTTTTTATTTATATTATTACAAGAGGACGGAAAGGAAACTCTGCGTAAGGGTATCAGTGACACGCGTACATTTATGTCACGTACTTGTACGAGTTGCCTAGCGCTACAGATGTTGGAGGCCGATCGCTCCATTCGCTGCGTGCACCGCACGTACCCTTCACGCCATAGCATATATCGCAGCCTCGCAGACTTCCGGTATACTGGGTGCACTTGACGTTCCGCAGGATGCGACGCGTCTCAAACACGCGGCGTTCTCGGGAACCCGTGGTTCCAACGGGTTCCTAAAAACTTGATCGTCAGAACTGATAATAAGAAGGCAAAACAACGAGAAGAGGAGAAAAGAACCGGTATTAGGTGCAAAGAGGATCCTTTGACATCTGGCTGTAGCCAGTTTGCTAACAAACAAGCATCTTTGGCTAGCACCTCGCCGAGAAATGTATACAGTCCGATAATATATAATAGGACTGGAAACTTAAACCGACCTATTTAACCAACCATATCCGACTGAAACATTCTGCCGAATTATTTATTTTTTTCTTCTTTTTTTTTATAAGTCGCCAGGCGGGATGAGTTTTATCAGCGTATCAGGTGTGGCGACGGCCACAACAATGCAATGGAATACAATACAACACAAGCCAAAGGCCGTCATTCAGAATGAGTATTGCTACATACCATACAACCCGATCGAAAACGTTGAGAGTTTGTCTCAGCAGAATTGAACACAACTGATACCCGAAGCGTTAAAGCTACGTATTATTTGATTATACTTATGACTGCTGCTACCGGTCCTGGCACCACGTGACAGACTTGCGGAGCTCAAGCAGAACACGGGTGTAACAAAACCAGGTAGAAAGATAAAAAAAAACTCTCATAATAATTTAAAAAAAAATGTAAACCGGCATTTCGAGACTTCGCGGAGGTTCCTTGCAGTGCGAGACTCCCGCAAAGCGCAGCTCAAGTCGGCATCACGTAACGTATACTGAAAAGGAGCTGAACAACGAACAACGAACATCGCCGTCGTAGACTGCCAAAAAAACGGGATACGGTCCATTCGTCACATGCGCACTCGTCACAGGACGATTGGTCACAGGACGATTGGTCACCGAGGAACATTCGTCATAGGATGACTCGTCACGCGGGAAACTGGTCCCACAATAGTTCGTCCCCAAGAAAATATATTGTTCTATTTGGTTCGGCTCTGGCTTGCACCTTTGCAATAATTGCGCTATCATCTTAACTTAGCATGTCTTTCGCTTCTCAATGACGAAGAGTTTGTAACAAACGTTTTAGCGTCTGGTTCGGTCCCGAACAATGAATGTTGGTTCGGCTGGACAAAGTGGGTCACCTCTTACCTTGGCATGTCTTTCGCTTCTCAAGAGCGACGAATTTGTAGCAAACGTTTTAGCTTCTGGTTCCCTCCCCAACGGTGAATGCGGAGGCCATTAAAGAGTGACTATCTTTTTAACTCGGACTGCATTCGAAAGGATCGAGGTGGATCGCATTAGAGAAAGGTGGAGCTCTGCTGTTTCACGAGGGGTTCTCGTACACATGCAGCAGAAAAAATAATGATACTTTTTATTGGATTTGTCACAGAAGAGGTATATGCAGGGCAGAAGTGAAAACTGATTTGGTTGCCAGTCGGATAATTGCTTGTTCAAGCCAGCAAAGGCATGGGGGGCCCAAGTGAAATGAACCTGCTGAAGACTCATCATATCACGAAAAGAAAAGTGGTTGAGTGCCAAAAACTTTCCTATGTTCAGTATTGTAAGATTTGCTTTTCTAACCATTGGTTTATGTCACAGTGTGAAATCGTGAAACTCCTCATCACGGAATGTGGGCGTTCGTGAAACTTCACATTTTACTATCGTCCCCTGCGCACTCGATGAGACCAGTTGCCCGCGTGACGAGTTATCCTGTGACGAATGTTCCTGTGTGACGAATCGTCCTGTGACCAATCGTCCTCCGACGAGTGCGCATGTGACGAATCGTCCTCATCCCCAAAAAGACAACCTAGAAAAGAAACGCGCTGGATAAAATTACGCCGCGAAACACAGTTCGAAAACCTTCACGAGGACTTAGCGGCTGTTTCCCCGTTACCCTGTTACATGTCCCAAGGTTTTTTCCTCGCTATCATACTTTTCCATGGAAACGGCAGGAGAATTGATTGATGAGGAAAGAAAGACAAATAGAAACGTGCGCGTACAATGTCCTTACCCGGAAATGTATTCGTGGAGGCGAAGTAGTCAAACTCGGCAACACGTTCGATTTCGCAGAGTTTTCCGTCCCCGGTCGATCGGTTTTGAACGTAAGAATCATGAGAAATAATTAAAAAAAAAAACACGAAAGGAGGGCCAAAGACGCACGCGAGCCGGTGATAATCGAACATCGATATACGAAGAGACGATAAAATAGGAAAAAAGCCCGTAGAAAGAAAACGCGGTTCTACAACGAGCTGTACCTGTGTACGGTGAAAAGAGCTTAGCCTCGGAGAGCGAGCAAATAGAGGTACATTCGTGTAGACCTCGACGCCCGATACCGACGAAAGCGGCGTAATAATGCTACAGGCATCGGAATGACTCTATAATTCGATGGCCTTCCCCCCCCTTCTTTTTTTTTTTGTTGTGTGTGTGTTTTGTGTATTTTTTTCCACCGCGGTTTGGGATCGCTGGGGAGTGTAAGAGCGGCGCTTTCGTACGGGAAACGCTAGCTTCAAACGAAATGTCTTCATTTATTCATCTCGGAAAAGGCGTGGGGAAAGGAAGTAAAGAAATGGGGTAATGGTTGAGGTTCGAAACAAAAAGTAATTAGCATTCGTGATGTAGAATAAGCTCCTTAATATGTTCTTTTTCTTCTTTTTTTACTTTTCCCCACTTCTATATTTCTTATTCAGTATGGATGAAAATGTTGGATTTATTCGAGTTCTTTCGAACTTCAATGGCTGCATTTATTTTATTCACTGGACCCGAAAGAACAAGTCCCGAGACAATAATGATCTAACAATAAAGGCATTCATGTATTGATTGATTCCTGGGTCGGTCGAAACTGATTCGTTAATACATCAGCGAGATATTCACTCAAACGTCTCGTGCGTTTTTTTTTTTTTTTGAAAGGTAAGATGTTTGGAAGGTTTTGCATTTTTAAGTTTATTTTTAGAGACATTTAGACAGTGTTTTTCTAAACTTTCGCTCGAAATTCGAAGATATTTCAAGCTTTTTGCTTGAAACGACTTCAACTACCGATAAAAGTTCTAGAACGCAAATTCTGAGTTTAGCAGGCTCACGTCGTCGTCATAATAGCTGTACTACAACAAAAAAAAACAGAAAAAGCAACAAAAAAAAACGCAGGGACAAATATATTGTAAACGTGTACAGGACACGGTGGAACATTCACCTGGTTAAATTAATCAGATGAAAGCATATCCCCAATTGCAGAGCTTCATGGATTTTTTTACTCCTCGTGTGAAAACAAATACACACGAGGGAAACATAAACTTGCACTGCAGTCGTTCCGTCAGTCAAAGCCTCCACGTGCTGTCGGTGCCCAGTCATGCGAAACAGCCATCCCTTTTTGCTCCAAACTAAATTATTTTTTTTCCCGGGGAACCAATCATTAGGGTCATCGGAGAGCGCTCGAGCAATGACCATGTGGGAGAAACGTTTTCACAGAAAAAAAAGATCATGAGCCATTCCATTCTGTGAATGTGGATGACCAGCGAAGCTGTTCAAGCACACGACACAGACCCGCCCCGAGAAGCCGGAGGAAACTAGACACGCACGACGGGACCGCCACCCGGGGGAAACTAGACACGCGCGACGGGACCGCCACCCGGGGGAAACTAGACACGCGCGACGGGACCGTCACCCGGGGAAAGTAGACTCGCGCCACGGGACCGCAACCTCGGGAGAGCGGAAGAAAAAGGAAACTAGGCATGCAAGCGCTTGCAAGCGACGACAAAGAGAGGGCGGTGCGAGCGTAGACATGGCCGACGCCGGTCGCACAGCGGCAAATCTTTGAGAATCCTGTATTATCCACCTGAGAGTCTACTGATCTTGAAAATGGTGCCTACTGATAACTTAATCTACTGAAAATGCATATCCAAGTGATGAGACATATAAGCTTTTGCACAGAATGAAGCGATTTTGCATCATATTCGGGACCGGAGTTTTTGTTGACGCACATGAAAAATCCCCGAGCCGTAAACCACTTCGCTGTAAAATTAAGACTGCGATGTGGTACTGAGCTAATGATAAAATTGAGCAGTGCCACTAGGTTTCATATGTCCAAGCGCAGTCGAAGGCACAAACATGTGGAACCACGAACACACATTACTAAAATCGCAAGTCGCTAGGCTGCACACGATTGGCTAAGTGATAATGGAACACATGCATGACGTTGCCCTTTTGACACTGCTTCATTGGACCCATTGGCTCGTAGCATCGGCTTTTGAGGTCAGAACGTTATTTGGTCGCGTCATTTGTTGGGCTCTCCATTTCTAAATCGCAGAGATCATGTCCCCAAGAGCTCTGCTGGAAATTAGGCTCAAAGACGTTTTCTTTAATCAATTACTAACAGTTTTTTTTACGCCATTTTGCGAGCATGCAAGATTCCTAATCGAAAATTCCTGCGAAACAATATTTTCTTCTTTTGTAGATGTTTTTTCCTGAGCAGCTTTTTGTACAAGCCGCTGCTCGTTCTCGCAACACCAGAAGCCACAGACCACAGGAAACGGCACCAAGCTTGAGTCAGGCGACATCCGAGACATCTAATTTCCCGTTACGATCGAGGATCAATCGCGCCAAGTTCCGCAACAAAACGAAATAGTTTCTTCAATCGCCCGATCACCCTCTTAAGACGCAGAAAAGAAATATACGCTGGTCTTCTGGAACCAGAATTCTAAAGAAGAAAACGGGACAAAAATTCTTCGGTGACATAAAGAAGTTTTCGGCAGGGAGTGCTTACGGGAGCATTTTAGTTTCCCGCTCTAAAACGTAGAACGTTTGACGCAATCACGTTGATATTTCTCGGGATGCAAGAGATACGGGAACAAGATGCGTAAACATCGCTAAAAAAAACAAAAAAACAAACTGAATATAAAATAAAACAAGGACATTGTGAACCTCTACGACAGGTCGATCTGCCTTTAAGATTGGCTATACTAGATAAACGCTTGGACAAGCAGTTTTGCCTCTGCTACAGGAACGCTGACCTGGAGTCCTCAACGTGAATCGACTACACGACAGCTCACCAGTACCTGGTTCGTTGAGATCGAAACGGGGCCGAAGCTAATCATTACTGAACCTCAATTGGAACCTGTTACTTTTAGACTTTAGTGATGCAAAACTATCGAAAAATTGATTATCGATACTATTGATAGTTGGCTATCGGTAGCCGGTATCAATAGTACTATTGATAGTGCAATCGATAGAAATATCTATAGTTGGCTTTTGGTCGACCATCGATACTATCAAAAGTCAGCTTTCAGAAAACTATCCGAGTGTTAGGAAAATTAAAGCACTACCCAAGAAGGGAATGACGGCGGATATGTACGGGAAGATAACGCGTGGTTTTGGGGAAAACATGAAATTGAAAGGAAACAAAAGATAGAGTTGCATTCTCGTACAATTAATTAAGAGGCAAAACAGAAGTAATGGAGGTTCGCTTGTTTTCCTGCGCACATATTTTGGTATATTCATGGGGTTCAGATGTCGGGCTTCATACTTTAGTATGCACGCATTTGTAAAACTATTCAAAATATTCGGGGTTGTTTTGTTTTGTTTTTCAACATTCGCTGGAGACATTTAGCATTAGGCTTTTCACAAGTTTGTTTAAGGCTTGTGTTTCATTTATTATTCAATAGGCAGATATTCCGTTTCATAGCCTTGACCACTGACAGGTGAAAATGAGCACTGCTGGAGATCATAATATTTCTTTTTATCCTGATGACCATTTATAGTGAATTCTCGAAAAATGGGAAGTAGCTGTTGACCAAAGCACTGCGTTTGCATGCCGTGATATGTTGCCACTTTTTGTTCGGTTCCATTTTGGCAGAGTTTAATAACGGCGGCTGGGAAAATATTTACCTCTTGATATACAAAGGCAACTTCAAAATAGAGAAGCCGTCACATCATCTATAAATAAACATATTTGAATCAATAAATGTAGCAAAGATTTTGTTGTGCAGACTACAAATCGAACAATACCAGATAAAATTTTATACCAAGAAAAGTAGTTACTGATGCTTTTTTGTTTTATCATAGTTCAAATACAATGCGTTTGGGAACATTACGTTAACTGAATCCAAAATAAACGATAAAAATGAAAATTTCTTGTGATCCAAGTAACGATATTGTTGGCAATGAGGCATTATTCCAGTGAAACAGGCTTGGGAATTCGAAAGACAACATTGTTTCCTTTCTTTCTCGCAACCTGTTTGTTTCGAAAAAAAAAAAAAACGGCACACATACCTGTTCATTTGGGTAAACTCATATCCCGATACTTGCGCATTCGATCCCCATCGCTAGCATTATATTCAAGCAGGCTTCCGCACTTATGCAACATATATACAGTTTACTTATCAAGGGCGAGACGGATATCCATTTTTTTTCCTGACTGAGCTCCTAAAAATTAAGGGCACACCCCGGAAAGCAATCTAAAACATAAAAAGAAAAAAATTCGAGAACCTATCACGTTGGTATCTTTTATTCATAGTTTTTCAATTGTATACAATTTTAAAAGTTTATTGTCAATAGTTTTTAAGAAGGATTTTTACCGTTTTGTGATTGTTTTCCGAGAGGTTTTAGATTGCTCCTCGATAATTATGCGGAAGTCCCTAATCGCAGTAGTGTCTTTCCCCGAGCCCCACGGCACCTCCTGGACTTTCTTCGTCACCTAATAAAACCCAATCGATAGCATTAGGATAGTTGGCTATCGATAGTTTCTCAATATACGACTATAAATAATTTCACGATAGTCGACTATAGATACTATATGCTATCGGGTTTCACGATAGTCGATTATCGATAGTTTTACGATAGTTGACTATCGATTGCACTATCGATCTTTCTTTTTTCACTATCGATAGTTAAATTTGGCTTCCACTATCGATAATATCGGTAGTACTATCGATAGTTTTGCATCACTAGTTACTTTACCACCTCAATAAGAGTGTACTACGTTTGTCGTTAATTTTAATTTACAATGATCGCTGACTGGCATGCTAATCGCAATGGACTTCGGCCAAAAAAAACAACAACTTGACTTTACAAAAATAGAGAGAAACTTTCCCGAAGGAGAAAAATATTAGCGCAATATTTACGTGACGAGATATATTTTGAGTTAGGAGCGATTCTGGGACATAGGTTTCTATTTAGAGACTTTGACCCCGAAATGGAAGCAAACATCGCCTTGTGACGAAACCGTCACACACAGGGATGATGGTTCCGTCACGCGCTAGCACTACATGGCACGTTCTGCCGAAGCGCTGACTGCATATCCTTCCATGGTTACTGGATATGAAAACTTCCCATAAAGCGTCACTGGTCGCAGTCCACTGAAGAGTAACGGAAACGTTACTCGTTGCCAGGGAAACTAACAAGTGCTGGTCCCCACAAATTGGTTGCAACCAAGTGCGTTGTCTAGCTTTGTGCAGCCTTTCCACGAATAGAACAGACAGGCACGCTCGCGCAAGATATTGAGGAGGCCCTCCAACTGCGTTCGACTATCAGTGAAGGCCTCGCACTATTTGCGGGATGAAATGGACGAGCAATATATGAGAAATCGTCGTTCGGAACATTTTGAATCGTTTTGCAAGCTCACGTGAAAGAATGAAAAGCGAAGAAAAAAAGACAGGAAATGTGCACGAATGGCAAGGGCTCCAGGGCTGCCCGGGCGCCGGTGTGTGTTCCAGTCACAAGGCTGACAGAAGTCCCAAGACTCGCGACAGTTAAGGCACTTGTTGTCACAAGTCAAAACAGGGCTGCACAACGCACTCGGCTGCAACCAGACGCAAGTGTGCGAACCAGCCTTTGCGTGCTAGTCACGAGTGTGAGACGCAAGACGTGTCAACGGGTTTGAATACACGATGGTAACAGAAAGGAGAGCATGAATCGCTAAAGTATCAAAGACGCATTGAAAGGGGAGGTCGCTAAAGCTATACAAATGAAAGCGGAATCCCATACCGAAGTGTCTAAGCTAACTTCTTATAATCACTTTCTTTCTTTATTTACGAATAATGGATGAGGATGAGGCACAAAGACTTTCGCTACGGGGTCGGTGACAGACAAACGCGTGACGCGAGTTCCCGCTTTTATTATTGGTAACGTTTATTACGGACGGCTTTGTGTTACTGCACGTTACCGAAATTTAAATACGCCTGGTAAGATCTTTTTTTTTTTGTCCCTTACTTCTAACAGCAGGAAGCGGAGAAGGGGTCCCTATACCCGAGCTATAAACCTCCCGTTTATCATTCGATGTTTACTAGCAACCTTCATCGCAACCCCCTAAAAAAGCAAAAAAAAAAAAAACCGGCGTCACATTCCTGCGCGTCAAAAGTAACGGGCGTTTGGGGCAAACACCATGCACATAGCAGCGATATAAGAAGCCTTATCTAGGCTCCCCTCGCGCCAGCCGGTTTTCATCTTTCCTTTTAATAGTACTTTCTTTCTTCTTTCTTCTTTTTTTTTCTTTTGGCGGGAGAATTGAGTCAAGAAGCCAAAATGGACGCATGTGGCGGCCCGGGTTGGGAGAGCCTGCTTACCCCGAGTGGCTCTGCGGGGAGTTATAGTGCGCACGCGCGAGCGGGCGCCCAACAAATCAGATCTTTGAAGCAGCAGCGGCTGCGGCTTCGGGCCCTGCATTGCCGCGACGCGACGAAGAGCAGAGCGATTTACGAGTGCGCGGTTCTACCGCAGCCGTGACCCCGCCCCTCTTTTTGGAAGGTCACACGTAGGGAACGGCACACACCGTCAAAGGCAGCTCCCGCCCGTGGCGACAGGACCCGAAGAAGGCGACCATGCTAAAGGCAGGGCGCGGCGAGCATGTTATCCACAGCGACTGTGGCATCAGTCGGCAAGAAGAGCACCGAAGGTCGCGCCACAAAGCAAGAAGCACCATCAGAATAGGCAGCGCCCGTCGTTTCTTAATTTCTCAGAGACCATAGCCGGGAAGATTCCACGACTAACTCATCGAACTTTCGACTTCTTTTTTTCTTTTTTTGCCGAAAATTTGGTTAGGTTTGACTTTTGAAGAGTCATAGCCTCCTCTAGACTGACAAAGCCTGGTAGATAGTCACGTGACGCGGCTACCGAAAGTGAAAAGGTAGAGCGGCGAACAACATTTAAGCGGAGATCGAGTCATGTGACGGGCGCCCCGCTGCGGCGAGAAACCGAAACACACTATACTTCTTTTCTTCCGTTGGCGAGGATAAATGGAACGCGCTACCCCTTCCCCGTTCCTCCGTTTCGGTTTCGTCCGTTTCGTTTGCGCTCAACATTGTGCGGCAAAGTGCCGGGGCTGATTCATTACAGATTACAGATATTGATACACGGGAACAGCGTCCAAAGGTCAGTATCCCCTGCTTGGAGTTTTCGGCGGTCCATGCGCCATAGGGCACACAACTGCCCAGACAACGCAGATGGTCCTGAGGACGTCCTCAGCTGGTCGAGACCTGTTCGTCCCGACGAAGACGTCTCGAAGACGACGAAGACGTTGGTACCCGGAGGCATGCGGTTTAGAGAGGCTCGTTTTAGCGAACGCCGTTTTACCGACCCCGGTTTATCGAATGCCTTTATAGAGAGAACCCAGTTTAGAGAAAATGGCGATGATCCTCCTTTTAGCGAATTCGGCCGCCGCGAAGCGGCGTATACGGGTAAATCCGGTGAGTTAACATTTTCGTAATGAGCCGCCGCAGACTGCCGCCGCGAAGCGGCGGGAGCGCAGCGGGGGCATGGCTTAACACGCGGACCAGTGATACACGCGAGAAGTGGGAAAGCCTTTTTTTTAAAAGCGTCTTCTTTTCGATAAACGGCGTTTCTCTAAACTGAGGCTCTGCTTTCTCTAAACTGTGCTTCGATAAAACGTGCCCATTCACTAAAACGTGCTTCGATGAAATGGCATTCTCTAAACCATAGTAAACCCGTTGGTACCTAGGATTGAGGCCTCTGAAGCAGCGCCGTAAATAGACGTCGAAACAAAACAGTCGGTTCTTCGCAACGGGTTCTTCCGCTGCGCAGCTGCACAATGCGAATACGTGGCTAAGCACGCTGACGGCGTAGCTTCAGCCATATTCCTCAGCGGTCGCAATCGCCGTAGCCTCGACATCAGCAGCCAGTCGCATCGCTTTCTCCCGAGCCATAGCGAACAGTGTGTTTCGGGTCCTCGCCGCTCAAAAGCTGTGCGCTCACTACCAGATTCCCCGAGAAATGTTCTGTGCTACCAGACCCTCGCGCTCTGAATCTGCGACCGGACGCTCTATCCCTCCATCGTCGAACTGCTAGGCTTTATATGGCAGAGTACGTGTTGCCCTATACGAATATGTCGGATTTTCAACACAAAATAGTTTCTACGGTAGTTTATCCCGAATTTCATAAAATCACGCAATTCTGTTTTTACTGCGCCAAGTGTCTGAACCTGGGACTACGACGTAGAGTTAAAAGGAACAGCAATATACAGTATATATACTTTTATCTCCATTACAATAGACAAGATTAGAATGAATTTACCATTTTTCAACGCAGACCCCTCCGCCGCGTTCAACGCATCCGCGCCAACGTTTCGCCAACGCGTGGATGCCGCGGGACAAGACATCTTACCGATGACTCGAAGCCAGCCAGGGAAGTACAGGGGCCCTAAACTCGTCAAATACAAAGTTGGAGCCGAAAGTTCGCGGAGCGCGTCAACTGGACGCCGGCCAAAAAAGCGCGAAGTCATCGTCGGGATAGGCCAATCGGTGTGCTCCGTGAACTTCAGCCCCAACTTTGTGTTTGACGAGCTTAGGGCCCCAGAACTTCATTCTGCCGATAACTGTTTTGAGAGGTCCGAAGAAATTAGAATCGCTCGGTGCCCGGTTATTTGAGTATGGCGAATGCGGAATGCACTGAAAACGTGCGCCCTTAATTTCTTTCCGCTGTCGCACGTGCCGTATGGGGGCGCGCATCGCCGTGCTGCAGCAACGCATCGAAGGTCAGCAAACCACGGCGATTCTGACATGGTCACAGATTTTACGTTGTTCTCGAGCAGGGGCCCCAATCTGGACACTTGGAGGAAAAGTCCGCGAGAAGCCCCACCCTTGACCTTGGCGCTGGCCAATCATAGGCGCCGGATTTCTCGGCGACTTTTTCGCTAAGTGTCCAGATTAGGACCCCAGGACCTCCTAATCAGGCATAACTCGTCAAACACAAAGTTGGGGCCGAGGTTGACGGAGCGCGCCGATTGGCCGATCACGACGATGAATTCGCGCTTTTTTCGCCGACGTCCAATCAGCGCGCTCCGCGAACTTTCGACTCCAATTTTGTGTTTGACGAGTTTAGGACCCCAAGTCATAAATAGGACGTGCTGTTCGCACTGAGTCGTCTAACCTGTCACGTTCGACTATTTTTTTTTTTTATGATTGCAAGAAGACTATGAACATAACCTTGCTCTGCATCGGAACTGCCTGGAATTTCTTTGGTCTTGGTGACGAAGTGCGCCTGCACTCTTTGCATGCCCGCTTGGTCTCTGGCAGGGCATAGTGGATTC
The DNA here is from genome assembly GCA_037355805.1 of Ixodes ricinus. Classification (NCBI taxonomy): domain Eukaryota; kingdom Metazoa; phylum Arthropoda; class Arachnida; order Ixodida; family Ixodidae; genus Ixodes; species Ixodes ricinus. Next base: position 12,530 of record JAZHYW010010184.1, on the reverse strand, counting down.
AACATTCATCCCCAGTGACAATGTGTTGAAGAACATCTTCTCTATCAGCTTCGTGGCGTTGCAGCACCTGGACGCCTTATGGTTCTGCAGAATATTGTGAATCCTGTGGTGCATCCAGCCGTGACTAATGATCAATTCCTTAGCCATTTTATCGATAGGGACACGGAGGTTTTCGTGCACAGGTCGTTCAACTTCTGCTATTCAGTGCCGTGTTGTCGAAGTTCGAACCCGGCCGGAGCGAGGTGCGTCAGTCAGACTTGATTCAACGCTTTGAAGATGTCTGTTCCACTAGCACACCTGGAATGAATATCTGCGGGCTCTTCGCGCACCCGAAAACCGGATTACAGAGCACTGCTCTTCCCTGGTGCAAACTTTGAAGGGTGCGGCCGTTTTGAAATTTGAGACTGCAAGCTGTGGTGACGTGACATTTCGCAGCAGGCTGCCGGACCGATGTGCACAGCTTATACCCGTGCGACACGGGCAACTCGAATGCCATTTACAACGAATGACATTTGAGCGGACGGCCAATCAGCGCGCGACACTCCGGGCGTAGCGCATTCCACGCGCGACAGATTGCGAGCTGATTCGCCGATCACACAAATCTCATTCCTTGTAAATGGCATTCGAGTTGCCCGTGCGGCACGGGTATTAGTTTAGTAGAGGGCCAAACAATATGTTTGAAGTACAGCAGTCTTTCGCGGGATTTCGAATTTTATAACTTAAGTTCGGTTACTTTCTGACTCTGCCTCGTGTAACCTTTTAACGATCTACAATTCGTTTGTTACCCACCTCCGCCAGGTCGGGTCAGCTCGATTTCAACTTTCGCGCCTGCGCATAACAGTCAGACTTTAGTCGAACGTTTGTCGAACTTTGCATTCAAAGTTTGGGAAAGTAAAACTTGGTCGAACTCGACCCTCCGCATGAAGTCAAAGAGGGCTGCGCGCGAGAGCGATTACTGGAATGGTCTACAGTCGCGGAAAGCTAATGGAAGACAGATGGTTTAGTACTTGTCAAAACTTTGGACCGGGCTAGTTGGTTCATTGTAATCTGGAGGACTTTAAAGCGTGTTGCATGTGCCTCTTCCTCGTCCGCGTTATTAGCGCTTTTAAAGGGATACTGAACCGAAATTCGGATTTCGCAAAATGAGGTTGCAGAAGCGTCGAACGGGACACTATACGAACTCCAAAATATCCCTCACCGAAATCTCAAACGGATGGCCGTACTTTTGGAAAAGCGAGGTCCATGACGTTATTGTCCCAGGAAAATTTGAGAATGAGGGGAAGCGGCCTCGCTCTCTCCTCCTCGCTTCGGTTCAACAGCTCGAAGGGACGTAGCGACGAGGAGAGGGAATGGGAATCGTGACGTGACTTGTCTCATCGGCCGTGTTCAATCGCGCGCTTTTCCAAAACTGCGGCGACCCGTTAGAGATATCGCTGTATGAGTAATGCTTTGGGGTTTTGCAGCGTCCCGGCTATCCGTCCAGCCTTGTTTTGTGAGCCCGAAATTTCGGTTCAGTATCCCTTTAAGTCCTCCAGATCACAATAGCCCAATCCAAAAATTTAATTCAGCCTATATATATTCTACTCTGAGCTATTTTCTTTTTGAATAGCGCCAGTCCGTGTTGTATGTGTCTCTTCCTCCTACGTGTTTTTGCGCCTTTAAAATAAACACACAAAAACCCCCACACACACACACTTTTTTTTAATTCTTTTTGCAAGGCATTTATTTTGGTATCAGAAGACTACTCAATCAATATTTTACGACAGCGTCACGTATATTTTCAATAAAGTAAAAGAACGGAAATGCTTGCAGCGGAAACCGAAACTGGACTGGGGAGGAAAAAGAAATATAGAGCAGGAAAGCGTTGGCAAAAGTCACGTGGCTGTGCAACTTTTTTTTTTTCAATGCATTTGCAATTTTTTGGAAGCCACAAAAATGGGCATCACCTTTCTTTTTCTATTTCTAATATCCAGCGTCTGCCCTCGATGACCCAGTGTTGTGTCTAAACCACAGAAAACGGCACGTGACCAGGGAGAGGAGATTTAGCGCGACTCAAACCGGGCAGTTCTCGATCGGTGGTTTGCGTCCCTCACTTTCTACCCGTATAGGAGCTGGTGCCCAGCCTCGCCATCGGCGCGCCTTGCGGCGGCGGCCGTCCCGCCTTTCCTGCAGCAGCCGAGCAGCGTCCGAGGAAAAATCCTTCCCGGTCCACGAAGCGCCCGCGCCCGGCGCACGCCTCGCGGTCGACGACCACGAGTGCAGCGGGCTCGTGTTTACAGGCGCGCGCCGAGTGGCCGAGTGCAAAGTGGGCCACTCGGAGGCGTCGAGGGGGCCGCCGCAGCTGCCAGACAGCTGTCACTAGAGAGGCGGAACAACCGCGTCGAGGACGCGGCCCAGTCTCCGACGCGGAATGCTCAAACGCTCTTCTCTTTTGGGATCGTAGCTTGGAGAAGCGTCTTGGGATGCCGGTTAACGCCGACGAGGACCGACGTCGTCTGATCAGACTCGGGCGGCGGGGTATAGGGGCAAACGCCTCGGACACACTGCTAGTGTACACGATGACCCGGTGTTCGCTGCAGGAACGAATGACAGAATTTTCTGCCTCAGGCGTGTTCGAACCTTCGTACATTGGTGTACCTCGAACGGAGCTGCAGAATCCTACGAGGAAGTGATTCGCTCCAGACAGCGACTGCCACGATGTGCGAGCAATGGGACGCCTTGTAGGGCGGCCCTGTCGCACATTCATTCATACAAAACCCGTCAGCAGATGCATGTAGGAAGCAAACACGCTTAAGACACACTTGTGCCATCGCGTCTGCAGCAAACACCGCATCATTTGCGCCATGTACGAGAAATGGGACTGCGACTTCGGCGCTCCACTGCTTACGCAGGGGTGAGACAGGTGAAACAGGTTTTGGAGCAATTTTTGGAGCAGAAAAATCTGGATTTTGGAGCAGCTTAGGAGAACGAAATTCTCGTTTTGGAGCAGCAGTTTATGCATTTTGGAACAACTTCGAAGCACAAAAGTCTATAGTTTGGAGCAGATTAGGAGCATAAACGTTAGAGCAGCTTATTAGCAATTTAAATCATAAAAAATCTGATATAAATCACATAAATCAGATTTTTCTTTTTAAATCGTTATTTTTGTTCACCCTGGTTCTAATAAGTCATCAGCGCCGATACGCACCAAAATAAAATATAAAAAAACGGAAAAAGCAAACGCGAGTTTTATGCGCATAGATAGGGACAGGAAACACAGGCTTGCTGCAAAGTTAGGTGGGCACCAAGTACCTCAAGCATATACGTACTGGTGTCAAAGCGCAATTGTAGTGCAAAACTTTTAAAGCGGTGATTCAAGAGCATGGACAGGGAAGCACGGTTTACTACAACCAGACATCGAACGGAGGCTCGTAGAATGCAGGTGCAAATAGAAAACAACACCCCACAAAAGTGAGTCACAACGTAAACAGTGAACTGGTAGAAAAACTATGAGCACCACATGCACGCTAAATACGGGTGTGTGGCCGATTCATTCGATTGGTCACGCTCTGGACGCACGTGTGTGATAACCGAAAGTAGTCACGGCGACGGCGCCGTCCATTTTGACGAGATTACGGACACGAATGAACAATTACACAATGGAGGCGCTCAATAGCACTTTTAAGAAAATATTTACTCTCAAAACGAAAGAAATACTTAGGTTTGCTCATCTTGATAGCCTGTGCGTCGTACCTCACGCGGCCAGCGACGAGACCGCGTGAAGTAGGAAAATGGGGAAAAGACGAGGTTGGCTTTTCGGAGGTGTAATGGGGGACAGCGGGGTTCGGGCCGCCGGCCGTGCGCCGCGAAGCGGCGCATACGGGTGGGCTAGGTGAGTTAATATTTTTTAATGAGTCATCCGCAGACTGTCGCCGCGAAGCAGCGTGAACGCAGGCGGGGGGTGTGTTAACACGCGACCCAGTGATACACCCACTGTACCCCATAGCGCCTCCGAAAAGCCCGACCCGGAAAAGACCATGTATCATAGGTATAGAAGGGTTCTACAGGTGAAATCTTCGAATCCGGCGGTTGCTTGCGCCACCATGTACCCGTGCCGTGTACTTTACTACGACGAGATTGAATGTTGCCAACCAAGCTCTCGTTTCCCGCTAAATCTAGCGGCGCCGCAAACGTTTTTGTTTTTGAGTTACTTTGGCGCAGTGTGGCGCAATTTCGACCGATTTCGCGTTTTTGGCGCAACTAGGCGCAGAAAATTGGGTTTGTATCAAAATGGCGCAATTGGCGCAGATGTCACACCCTGCTTACGTCACCTGGCGGAGGCCCGCGCGGGCCACGGATTGGACGCGAGTGCCGCGTCGACGTTCCCATGGGACTCGCGTCCAGTGAGTGAGGACACAAGTTCCGGCCGAACGCTGACGTCACACTCGTGCCTAACACGTGGCCCGCGGTGGCCTCCGGTAGGTGATGTCAAACCAGTAAGCCTTGCTGTTTGCGAGTGTGGCACGTGTGCTGCATTCGAGAAGGTTCACGCTCCGACGGAGGATGGGCTATTGCACATTTGGCAGCATACCCAGACGGTATTTTGACACATTACGAGAGAAAAAAAACTATTTGAAATTTTCTCAGCTTTGTTCGCGAAGGTGTTAAAAACTTGTCTGCCTTCTGTTATTATTATTAACGGCACAACCCGATTTTCGCGACGTGTAGACCTACGAGTACACTACGAACGGTTTACAGTTTTATCTCGGAAGTCATACGATGCATGGAATGCGGTAATTAGGAAGCGATCGTTGAAGTGTGCTTTGAAAGACGTGTGTCTCTACCAAAATGATGGTACAGAATTCCCCGACTTTTCCGAGTTTTCTCCGACTATTTTATTAAAATGTCCCGACATATTCCTGCGGAAAGACAACCTGTCTGCGGTTTTCTCGGTTCGAACTTGGAGGTGTTCCCACCCGAGCAGGAGAAATGAAGTCAACCGTCATGCTGTGAAGAGCCCGTATAGAACAGTCCACTTAGGGGCTGAAGCTCGAAAGATGAGCTAACGAGTCGTCAAGGCCTTCGGCGATGGTGACAACATATATGGACAGTCCATTTACGGACGCAACGATTGGTATCCGCGTTTTTAAACTAGATGATCCTGCCCGAATATCCCATTTCCGGCGAGACTCTATTTTCCGAGCAGGGAATAGCACCGGCACGAAGGCTGAGTCTCCCGCAATGTGTGTCACGCCACACACGCGTCTATTGCTGTCGCTCAGAGAAAGCAGATCTCGATTTACCCGACCGACGCTCACCAGACTCGAAATTTCCCGACTCGCCTAAGGACCCGCCAAATTCTCGATAATTCCCGGTTTTCCAAATGTCTATCTACGACCCCGAAGACGATAGACAGTTCTTTCGGGGACCGGAGAAGCTAGTGTTGGAATCACTTTTCCCGCTAGAAAAAGTAATGTCATGTGACAATATCGCCTGACGCCACGTATCGTAACGCCATTCTGTAGTCACCGGCAAGCTAAAAAAAAACTAAAAAAACGTAGGGCATGCCGAGAATGGAGCACTTAATCATCGGCCCGCAGCCAGTGAGATTAGGGCATCTGCCACAAAAGAAAGCCCAAGAACGAATCGTGAAACGACACAGTCGTCATTTTACACGATGAGTCAAGCGTCCCGCGTTTCTGAAACTGCCAGTAACGACAGCAAACTGTTTGGTGGAAGCATAAAAATAAGAGCCGAGAAAGGAAGCGCGGGCAGCGTTCGGACCCAGGCGGGTAGCCAAACACGACGGGGCAACGGATCTCGAGATTGGCTCACACGGCTGTCCTCGGAACCCAGAACGGGAACTCGCCTATCTGTCTTCAATCGTCGTTTGTGTAATAATACGCATATAGAAGCGGGTCACACGTGTAAGCCATTTGCATTTTGTTTGTTTTCTTTTTGCGCTTCCGAGGCACCTATGTACATAAAACTGGCACCGTAACAAAAAACAAAAAAAAATAAGAAAAAATACGCAGTCGGGGCTTTGTTTCGCGCACCTTCGACGGACGGTGAGGAGCAGTTAACAATTACTAGCGCGCCTTAAGTTTTATAGCGTCGTACATTGCCATCGGAGCTAATTAGCGTCGTATATTTACACGGTTTTATCGCACCGCTCAGTGCAACGGAATGAATGGCCCGAACCGGAAAAAAAAAAGGCGAAACGACATCCGCCTCGGGTCACGTTCATTGGACCTCGTCCCAACTCGAATGAATCTGGATTTGCAAAACATGACTTCAGAAGCTCAGGCCTTGGCGAGTCCCGAGCAAACTGTAATAATAATAATAGTAATAATAATAATAAGCTTTATTTAAAGTGCCTCCAAACAAGCGCAATAATAGGCCTCGCCGTGCGCTCCTTATGTTGTCAGTGACATCCACTTCAAACAAAAAGCGTCCGTGACTTTCCTTTCCCGCCGCAGACGAGCGTATACAACGGAAAAGGCCAGGCCAAAAAAAAAAAAAAAAAGCATAGGGGTAAATAATGAGCACGACGTTTCAGTCACTCGTCTGAGCAAACGTGGGATTTTCTTTTTTCCGAGATTTAATTCGTCTGTGCCGCGGCACTGAGCTTGTTGAAACGTCGTATGCTTCGTGCCAGAGTGCAGCCTGTTTTAAGTCTTTATGAACACAAACAGCTGTAACTTGTCGCTGACCACGCGGAGAACAAGTCGTCCGCTTGTTGCGCGGTGGTACGTTGCAGTGATTTCAGAACGCTAAGCTCTGATTGGCTCCAATCGGAAGGATAGTGAGTAGATTTAAAGGCACCTAGCACCGAGGTCCACCCACTATCCTTCCAATCCAAGCCAATCCGAACTCTGCGTCGTTCTGACGTCACCGCAACCGCTGCGCAAGTAGCGGACGACTTGCTCTCCGCATACACCAACGCCTCACGGCACCGCCATGGCGCTGCCGTCGACACTGCCCATGCGCAGACGCTTCATCTCACGTGAGTCCGGTTTCTGCGAACGCGCAGAGCCCCCACCCGGTGTGGGAAAACGTGGACTCCGACAGGAGGCAAAACAACACGAACACTAAAAGGTCTCGAACACAGCTTCGAGCTGTGTTCGAGGCATTTTAGTGCTCGTGTCGTTTTTTGTCTGCTGTCTCGGGCAGACATGTACAAATTACTCAAAAAATGTAGTTAAGTTAAGTTACTGAGTATTGACGCCAAAAATAATTGGAGTAGAGTAGAAATTACGCATTTGTAATAGTAATTGAGTAAACTACTAACTACTGTAAAAAAGTAGCGACTTACTTTGAAGTTACTTTCGAAGTTACTTTTTATATTTTTTGGTGGCAAAATGAACAGCAGTTTTTATCCGTGAAAACCCCTGCGAGCTTAAAAAAAATGCAGTCATTTTATGGCTTGCGTTTTAACCAAAATAGTTTATTCACTCGCAGAAGCAATTGACTTTTAAAGTCGTTATCAGAGAGTTTTTCCCTTTTCCTCCTAAAGACGTTCCCAGCCAAGCTAAAAAACACGTTCCACCGACGCGCTGGGGAGAACGGCAGCGTTGAATTTCAGAAACAAGCTGTGCAGGGTCCGGAAAGCAAGTGTCAGCGTCTTTTGGTGTCCATGACGAAACTTATGAGGTTTGCCTTTGCTAGAGAGTATTATATATATATATATATATATATATATATATATATATATATATATTGTAACGGTTTATTTTCTGGGTCCTCCAACGTTCTCGTCCTCGATCCCTGTCCCGAGCACCTCTTCTTCTTCTTCCCTTTTTCTTCGCTGTTACACTCGCCCCCTCCCCCTATGAATCGATAATGATCGAGTTCATGGATTGAGTTCAGGTGCATGGTGTGTGTGTCTCGATGAACGTGGGACGTAGTGCTTAAGGTGGCTACGATGTGCCGTGAATGTTGCATTGGTATGATGGGGACTGCCAGTACAATCACGAACTTGAAATGTCATGGGACCCAGCTGACGAAGAACCTCACAGGGGCCTCTGTAGCGTGGGAGGAACTTTTCAGCCCGGCCTTTCTTTCGAAGGGGTCGGCGTACCAAAACCCAGTCTCCACAACGTACAGGAGGTGGGGGGAATGATGGAGCAGTGCGTTCCTGAGTGCGTACCTGAGCACGCAACATGGAATCGTGAGCTTTCTTTCTCACGGCTTGGAAGCGGCGTTGAGAGCTACTTGTAAAGTGCTCTGCTCTTAGTTTCCAAACGGCATTGTCACCGGATTCGCAGGGCAGAACTGGTGCCCGTCCGTACACTATTTGGAAAGGGGTAAACTCGGTTGTTGATTGTTCAGCAGTGTTCATTGCAAAGGCTGCGTATGACACCAGCTCGTCCCAGTTGTTGTGTTGTTCGTTCACGTAGCTCGCGAGTATGCCACTGATGGTGCGGTTGGCCCGTTCAACAAGACCATTTGTTTGTGGATGGTATGGCGCTGCTTGAGCGTGATGGATACCATGAGCTTCCATTTCGCTCGCAAACCGACGGGAAATGAAAGATGAGGCGCGATCACTCACGATGACGCGAGGTACACCATGCCGAAGAATAACTTGTTGTCGTAAGAACAGCACGATGTGGTCGACCGCGGTGCTTGGAACTGCACGTAACTCTACCCATTTACTTAGGTAATCGATGGCGACGAGAACATACTTGTTACCACTTGGAGTAGAGGGAAACGGGCCGAGATGGTCGATGCCGAGAATTTCAAAGGGTGCTTTAGGCAGTGGCACAGGCTGGACGCCACAGTCGATGGTGGGGTTCGCAACTTTCCGTGACTGACATTTAATGCACGACGCTATGTATTCGGCAACGTCGGTGCGAACTCGTGGCCACCAGTAGCGCTCCAAGATCTTCTTTGTAGTTTTGTCTCTTCCTAAATGTCCAGCGGTTAGGTTGTCGTGACACAGGTGGAGCACGGCGGTACGTAACTGCGTGGGCACAAAGGGCAACCAACCTTGCGTTCCGCGGTGGCAGAGGAGCCCGTGACAGACACGATAGGCGCGGCGTAGACGTCGTTCCGCTGTATGAGAAGGAGATCTCAGTCGCGACATAATATCTTGAACTTCTGAGTCTGAAGCTTGAGATTCAGCAAGGTTAAACACAGGGGTGCAAAACTGAACCTCTTCTTTGTTCAGTTCTTCAGCTGGGGCTATCGGATTCCGTGAGAGAAAATCGGCGTCCGTGTGATATTTGCCACCTCGATGACAGATATTCAACTGATACTCTTGGAGCAGTAAAGCCCAGCGAGCAAGCTTGGGGGTAAGGTCTCGTTTCGACTGTAGCCAAAGTAACGCTGAGTTGTCTGTAACGGCTGTGAATCGATGACCATACAAGTAGGGCCGAAAGTGTTGAATAGCCCAGATGAGAGCTAGGCATTCGAGCTCCGATGAATGGTAGCGTTGTTCGGCATCGGTGAGGCGCCGACTGGCGTAAGCGATTACTCGTTGAGATTTGTCGGGGTGTTCTTGGAGTAATACAGCTCCAAGGCCAGTTCCGCTGGCGTCGGTGTGAAGAAAAGATGGGAATTCCATGTTAAAATGGGCTAAGATTGGTGCCCGAAGAAGGCTTTCCTTAATGTCGTTGAAGGCACGTTCCTCGTTTATTGTCCATCGCCAAGGGTTGTTTTTACGAAGTAGGAGTGTCAGGGGTGTTGCACGACTGGCGAATTGTGGTATAAACCGGCGAAAATAGGATGCAAAGCCGAGAAAGCTCTTGACCTCTGAAAGCCGGCTTGGCCTTGGATACTTTGACACCGCTTCCAGCTTTGCCGGGTCGGGTTTGATGCCATTCTTGGTGATAACATGACCAAGATAGAGAACTTCTTCAAAACCGAAAAAGCATTTTTGAGGTTTGATTCGTAAGTTCGCTCGTTGTAGTGCGTCAAGAACGAGCTCGAGTCTGCGGTTGTGCTCTTCAAACGTCGTCCCGTATACAATAATGTCGTCAAGATATACCAGTGCCATAGTCCACTTGAGGTGGCCTAGAACTCTATCCATAAGGCGTTGGAAGGTAGCTGGCGCGTTGCAAAGGCCGAATGGCAATCGCGTAAATTGGTAAAGCCCACCAGGAGTTATGAACGCCGATTTTTCGGCATCGTCGGGGTTCAGAGGTACTTGCCAATATCCTGACAAGAGATCAAGGGTTGTGAAGTAACTTGCGCCTTGTAGTCTGTCTAGTGAATCATCAAGGCGAGGTAGGGGATATACGTCCTGTTTCGTGATGCTGTTGACCTTCCTGTAATCAACACAAAAACGGACAGTCCCATCTTTCTTGCGTACCAAGACGACCGGTGACGACCATGGGCTGTTGGATGGTGTGACGATTCCTCTATTAAGCATATCGTCGACCTGTGTTCGGATGACGGCATGCTCTACTGGAGCAAGGCGACGTAAGGATTGGTGAATGGGGGCATGATCGCCCGTATTAATGTGGTGTTCCGCAAGATGTGTGCATCCGAGTTCGTTCGGAGTTAGTGCCACACATGCCCGGTAGGTTGTGATTAGTTCTTTGAGGGATTCTATCTGATGATTGGCGAGGGTTGGACCAAACTGGAACAGATCCCATGGTATTTGTGCGCATTCTTTTGAGGGTTGTTCTGACAATCCTGGTTGGTCGATAGCCGCTGTTAGAAGTTCTGTTGGAGTGAGAGGGAACGACTTGCCGACATAGTGTCCTTGCTGAAGAGTGACTGAGGTATGCCCGAGATTCATCATCAGGATGCTGAAATGACCTCCTATACTTGTAGTGAGCGTTCGAGGTACTGCCACTTCGTAGCCAGGTTTTGAAATCCGGGAAGCCTCACAGACAATGTCACCGTTAAGATGGGGTGGGTTTGACCGCACTTCGATCCACATGGCTGTCTCTGGTTGTAGCACTGTTGTAGCCGCAATATGAATATCCCACGTTTCTTCTTTTTGAACTGAGGATGATTGAAAAAACTTGTGTAGCAGAGTTTCCAATACAGTTGCTCCATAAGATGCAGACGATGCCCAGAGAAGTATGAAGTTACTCCAAAATAGTCGAAGCAGCAAGAAAAACGCATAAGATGCCCAGGAAGTCATAATATACGACCAAAAGCGTCGAAGTAGCGCATACTCATGACATGCGCTTTGATCTGATGGCAGAGTTTCTTGACAGGCCGTTGAAGGTTTCCAAGAAAATAAGCCGGTTTTGGCACACCAGTTGTACCCAAGAATTAAAGGACACACACAGTTTGGAATTACAACAAAGTCTTCAACTGATGTGCGACCAAATACTGTAATTTTCAGTTTCACTTTACCTCCGGTTGGTATGCTTTCCCCGTGAGCAGTTAGTAGAACTGGGTAGTCAGGGAACACTTTAATGTCCGAGGAAAGAAAGGACATATCAATAGCATTCACAGCTGCTCCAGTGTCAAAAAGTGCGTCCACAACCCCCACGTTTTCAACCAGTACAGGATGGCGGGGAACCGACGTTAACTGGTCTGTGACTGATACGAGGGGCCTTTGAGGAGTTATACCCGGTTCCGCCCCCAAGGACCGGGAGTGGCGTTTCCCGATGTAGCAGGAGCAGCTGAACATTCGGCCGCAAAATGACCATGACGGCCACACCGGTAGCACGACCCAGCGGTATTGTTCCGTGAACGAGCAGACGCAGGCTGAGAGCGCGTGTACTGTGGAATTGGCGATGGTTGTACTGTAACTTCAGGAGGTGCTGCTGGTTGCATGCGGCTGGTCGCCCATTGAGCAGCGCTCATCTCCATGGCATGTCCGAGTGCGGCTCGTATTGTTTCTGGTCTTGCTAGTCTTACAAACTTCTGGACCTCAGGGTTGCCTATGGCATCCACAAACGCGGCTGTGCCGACACGATTCAATGTATCAGACGTTGCGCCCGGGAAGGATTTGTAGGTCAACCGCTCTATACTTGCAGCGAGTTCTGGAAAACTCTCGTTTGCTTGTTGGCGCCGCGAACGTAATTCTGCATAGAATGCTTGCTGCAGATGTTCATCACCGAAACGATCGCGCAAGCTCGTGATCAATGCTGCGTAAGTGAGCCGGGTTCCTTGGAGCGCATGAAGAACGCTGAGGGCAGGGCCATCTAGTTGCGCGATGACAGCGCGTGCCTTCTCGTCTTCAGTCCAGTGGTTTGCATCGGAAATGATGTCAACCTGCTGTAAGTATAGATCCAAGGGTGTTTCGCCATTAAATGGCTTTAACTTGAGACGGGGTTGACCAGAAGATGTTGTCGGGTGGCTCGTGAAAGGAGTCTGCTCAACTGCGAAGACAGTTGGTTGCGCTGTTTGCTGAAGCGTCTCCAGAGCAGCTACTCGACGGTAGATGTCGGCATTACTTGCGGTTAGAAGGTCCGAAGATTGCTGCGTAGCGGCCATGATTGTTTGAGTCTGCAGTTCCAACAGCCTTTGCAGCGTCTCCAATGTCACCGCTGTCGTCGGAATGTCGGTTGGTGCGGCCACCGATTGTGAAGCGGTTTCCTCTGGCTGCTGGGCCTGGGAGGGTGGCTCACCGGAAGGCGTCCCTT